>QXTE01000542.1:144542-203522 GCA_003942145.1 Platysternon megacephalum | reverse complement strand
CTGCATGGCTACCTGTGCTGTTCAGCTCTGTGTGGTCACCTGTGCTCACCAGGCTGGGCAGACAGGAAATGAAATTCAAAAGTTCGCGGGGCTTTTCCTGTCCAACTGCCCAGAGCATCCGAGTTTCGATTGCTGTCCAGAGCGGTCACAATGGTGCACTGTGGGATAGCTCCCGGAGGCCAATACCTTCGAATTCCGTCCACACTAACCCTACTTCGAACCGGCAATGTCGAATTCAGCGCTACTCCCCTCGTCGGAGAGGAGTACAGAAACCGATTTTAAGAGCCCTTTAAGTCGAATTAAATGGCCTCGTTGTGTGGACGGGTACAAGGTTAATTCGGTATAACGCTGCTAAATTCGAAATAACATCGTAGTGTAGACCAGGCCTTATTTTTAACGGGGGAGCTGCTATTTCTCTTCATTCATAACTATTTCTTAAACCCTCCCCCCATCCACCCCCAAAACTCCCCAACAGACAATGCAAACAGATCTTCTGCCACCACATACACATATTCTGCAATATGGACAATATGAACCTGTTCCTAGAGCAATCTATTCCCGTGGCCTTAGAGAGGCAGCACCTGGGGACACAGGCGCCAACTTTATCATTTCCCAGGGGGTGCTCGACCCCTGCCCTGCCCCGCCCACACTCCACTCCTTCCCCCAAGTTCCCACCCCTTCCCGCTCCGTTCCACCCCCTCCCTCAAGTGCCCCCCCTCACTCCTCTCCTCCCCCCCCCCAGAGCCTCCTGCATGCTGCTGAACAGCTGATCGCGGTAGGCGGGAGGCACGGGGGGGGGGAGAAAGCTGATCGGAGAAAGCTGATCGAGGGTGGGGGAGGACCCATTGAATCGGCACCTATGCCTGGGGAGATTCCCCCCTCACCCCTAAGAACAGGGCACAGAGGCTCCGAGTCCGGGGAAAAGAGAGAGGGGGAGAACTGTGGTTTAATTACGGGAAAGATGCAGAGGTACCCAGTGGGAGAGGAAAAACCCTTGGGTTGGTCACTCTGTTTGGGGTGAATTGCACCTAGAGAAAATTTCTATGAAAGCCAGATTGAAATTAAACAGAATCCAGAACACAACATGGGCCCTCAGCGTCAACAATAGAGTTTAAGTCCTCCAAAAGACTTTGGATCCCTCAATAATTAGCATAAGCAGGTTCTTGACCAAGGAATCACATTTATGTCATTCCTGCTAAGTCATAAGGATAATTCCCCAGAATCTTCATTTGATTCAGATATTGCTGCCTGTCCTCTTTGGGTGTTTGGTTTTACCTTATCAGCTGATCAGGCAGAGCCCCCCCCCCCCCCACATTCAGAGTTACAGCTCCATTTCCTGCCTCAGTACCTTTGGATTCCTTCAGCGTCTTCCTGACACTGTTCCCCTGAGAGAATTCACTGAGGAACTCCTCCAGCTCAAGAGGAATCTCCACCTGCTGCTGGGACTTCCCCTTCTTGCACCTAGAGAGACAGACTGCCGTCAACCTGTGGAACTCTTTGCCAGAGGATGTTGTGAAGGCCAAGACACTAACAGGGTTCAAAAAAGAACTAGATAAATTCACTGCTACTCTGAAACCTGTCATGGAGGATAGGTCCATCAATGGCTAGTAGCCAGGATGGGCAGGGACGGTGTCCCTAGCCTCTGTTTGCCAGAAGCTGGGAATGGATCACTTGATGATTACCTGTTCTGCTCATTCCCTCTGAAGCACCTGGCATTGGCCACTGTCGGAAGACAGATACTGGGCTACATGAACCTTTGGTCTGACCCAGTCTGGCCGTTCTTATGTTTTAATTCATTGATTTATAACATATAATGTATCACATCACCTGTCAGTACGAATTTTGGATAGTGAAGACTGCTGGATTGAGGGGCCAGGTGACCGAATTGCTCTGTGGATCCCAGCCTCAGAACACTGTCAGTCAAGGCACCAATTTCCCCCACAGATCCAGTTAACATGCTTCAGTTGCGACGTGGAGAAAGACCAGCTCCAGGGAGGGGAAAGGAGTTATTTTCGGGTGAATAATCCAGCCTTTAGGATTATTAATCACAGGGCCTTAAATAAAGGGCACCAAGCCCAGGATTTTGTTCAGCCGAGGAAGGCTGGGATCTGAATTTTAATCCTCCCCCATGCATTTGGCTGGAACCCTTCCCAGCATGGTGAAGCCCGAGGGAGGAGTGAGAAGGCAACACATACCTGCTCAAGGTGCTTCTGACATCCTGGAGGGGAGGGAGAAAGAGAGAGAAGTTCAGTCCCACAGTGCTAATAATGAAAACTAACACTACATAAATCTCTGTACCTGGTTACACTTTTTCATAGATTCCTAGGTCTGAAGGGACCATCGTGATCATCTTGTCGGACCTCCTGCACGTTGCAGGCCACAGACCCTCGCTCACCCACTCCTGTAATAGACCCCTAACCTCTGGCTGAGGTACTGACATCCTCAAATCATGGTTTAAAGACTCCAAGTTACAGAGAATCCACCACTGACACTAGTTTAAACCTGCAAGTGACCCGTGCCCCATGCTGCAGAGGAAGGTGAAAACCCCCCAGGGTCTCTGCCAGTCTCACCCAGGGAAAAATTCCTTTCTGGCCCCAAATCTGGCGATCAGTTAGACCCTGAGCATGTGGGCGAGACCCACCAGCCAGACACCTGGGAAAGAATTCGCTGTAGTAGCTCAGAGCCCTCCCCATCTACTGTCCCATCACCAGCCTATGTTAAATAGCATAGAGCCAGAACCGATCGATCCTTGAGGGACCTCACTAGAAACACACGTGTTCAGTGATGATTCCCTGTCTACAACTACACTGAGACCTGTCAGTTAGCCAGCTTTAAGTCCATGTCACGTGTGACAGGTTATTATGTTGCTCTAGTTTTTTTAATCAAAAAGTGAAAACGAACAGTGTAACCTCAGGTATATTTACTGCACCTTCATTAATTCTACCCCTTCTTGTCACTGTCCCTTTGAAGCACAAAGCAGTGAATGTAAATTAATAATGAATAAATATGCTCTGGACCATGATTAAAGGGGGTAGGCCTTTAGCCACACTGCAATCCCAGTGCAGACCTCTTGACGGGTTAGCACAGCGGTTTTCAAACTTTAGCAACCTGAGGACCCCATTTTGATTTAAAAATTTTCGTGGACCCCCAAGCCTCCCCACCCCCGCTCAGTCCCAGGTCCCGCCCTCCACCCCTTCCCTCAAGGCCCCACCCCTCCTCTTCCCCGCCTCTTTCTGCCCCCTCCCCCGAGCACACCGCGTCCCCACTCCTCCCCCTCCCTCCCAAGGAAGTGCTGGGAGGGAGGGGGAAGAGTTGAGGGAAGGAGCGGGAGGAGTTGATCAGTGGAGCCGGCGGACTGGGGGTCTGCGGCCCCCAGTTTGAGAAACACTGGGTTAGCACAACTGCCTTGAAGCATTGACCCAAGACCCTTTCTTGGCCCACACAGAGCTGGAGAAGAAGGCTGGCCTTGTGATGAAGGCACAGGAATGGGGTTCAAGAGACCTAGAGTCAGTTCTTGACACCGTCAGAGACTTTGGCACTATGTCTTTAGGGAAATCACATAGTCTCTCTGGCCTCAGTTCCTCATCCATGAAATGGGGATGATAGAACGTACCTACTATAGACCCTGGTGAGTAGATCTTCATTCATATTTGTGAAGTGCCCAGACATTGGACCAAAAGAGGTCTGATCACCAACTTCATAGAGTTTATTTATTTCGATTTGAAAGATCCATAATTATACACCTCTCCCGCCACCCTGACAAATCACAGTACGAAAATGAACTACAATCAAGATCAATACAAAGCAATAGAAAACCCCATCTCCATTTTGCTGCAGAGATTGGAGTTCTCACCTGTGGGAATTCATTCGCTGCCTGCTGGCACTTCCGCTCCATCTCACTGATCTGCTCACTGAGCCGGGAAATCTCCTCGGAGAGTTTGGTGACATTTTCATTCTGTATCCTCACAATCGTCTTGTCCAACTCTTTTAGCCGGACCAGCAGGAGTCGCTCTTTTTCCTCCAGCATCTGGTGCAGTTGTTGAAATAGAGACACAATCTTCAGCCTCTCGGCTTGTGTCTGTTTCTGTAACAAACAGGGGAAAGGGAAGTTCAGGGACCCAGAGTGGATAAGAGTAATAATTAAAAAAAACAAACAAACCCAGATTTTATTTAAACTATTTGTTTTTTTAATTTGGTGCTGCTAGATCTTCCTTCCCATTTTGTCCAGTTAAATTGCTCAAGCAGAGGTTTGTTCAGTTTCCTAGTTGTTGAGCGAATTTCAGATTTTACAGAGATGTTTTCTTGGAAGAGGTTTTATAAGGAAAATGTTCGTCTGGGCTCAAAAAAGCATGTCCAGGGTCTTATTAGCAGGGATATGAGGACAGTCAAGTGACATTTGATAAAGCTGCGTGGGAGCAGAGGGGAGCGTTTAGACATCAATACATCTAAAAATGCAGCACTTGAGATACTGAGAAATAAAAATGCTCTGCCCCCTATTCTCCCCAGGGTTCCTAGAGCCTCACACTTGGCCCTGGTGGCTCTGACTGGTGCAGTCTCATATCTGAACTGATCCATCTGTCCCCAGATAAAAGGGGGTCTTCACATCTGAGTCCTTTCCAGTAGCAGGAAGGGCAGGACTCACAATGACCTTGGCAGAGGCTTGGTGAGAGCGGGCAGGGGAGGGGGAGAAAAGAATTCGGAAGTTCTGAGGAAAACTTTGATCTTCCGACACCCAAACACAGAGCCAGCCATGTGCAAATGGGGACACTGGGACCCTGCCTGAGACAGGTCCCAGCAGGGTGCATAAGGGGCATGTGATGGAGGAGAAAAATGAGCCTCTCTCTTATGTGTGGGACTGGCCACACTTGCAGACCTGCCAGGACAGCTCCAGGCTGGTGGCCCTAGTGACAAGGGAAGAAGGAAGCAGGACCAGGGCCCTATGCCTGCACTGTCCAGTGCCCACCGCCCCTCTCCTGGGTCTGCCCCAGTCTCAATGCAGGGCAGGGAGTCACTGCCACAATCCAGCCCACAGAAAGGGACATACAAAGACACAGATGATGTGACCCCCATTTTCTCCTCCTCCCATAGCAGGGTCCACATTCTCACCCAGACAGAGGCCCTATCCCCTCCCCCCCCCCACACACACACACGGCAGGGTCCCCCATTCTGGCCACTGTGCCAGGGGCCTTCCACCCCCCTCACAGAGCAGGATCCCCCAATTCCCACCCCCCCCACCCATGTGCGGGGAGGGAGGGGGAGGGTGTCTATGTCTCTCTCCTCCCTCTGGCTTCCCCTGCAGGCTAAGTACCCACCCCATGGCTCTCCCCACCAGGGACCACAATTATTCCTTTTGTAATTCAAGGTGTGAACACAGTTACCCTCTATTGGGAAGATGAGCGGGGCTATTGTTATACTGCAGTGGTTCCCAAACTGGGGTTCACGAACCCCTGGGGGTTCACACAATGTTACAGGGGGTTCGCCAGAAAAATTTCCTTAATGGCGGCCAGAGGGCCCCGGGCATGGGAGGCAGCAGGTGTGACCCAGCTGCGGAGCAGACAGCCCGAGCCCTGTGGAGCGCTGAGTGGGCAGCTGAGCTCCAGTCAGCGCGGGGCTAGCAGCCCGAGCCTCGCGGGGCCAGCAGCTCGAGCCTCGCAGAGCGTGCAGCCGAGCCCCGGTCAACGGAGGCACCGGCAGCCTGAGCCCCATGCAGCACGGGGCCGGGCAGTTGGGGCCAGCAGCCCAAGCCCCAGCAGTCAGCGGGAGCCAGCAGCCCGAGCCCCGTGGAGTGTGGAGCCGGCAGCCTGCTCCATCGCAGGCAGGGAGGCAGCTGGGACCCCAGGCACACAGGTGGCAGCTCGGACTCCTGTCCTTGGCAGACAGGAAGTTGGGTGGCATGAGGAGCAGAGGCCATGCTGTACGTGGGGGGTAGTCCAGGCTAATTTGTCCCTCGTGGGGCATGGCCCTGGTGGTGGAAGAAAAGGTGTTTGCGCGCCAAACCAGCCGGAACCAGGTAGCAGTCAATGTAGCAGCGTTCAGGTGCCTCAGTAATTCGATACTAAGTCATTTTCTCTGGAGTGCTGTTTTGCTTCAGTGAGAGGTGAGTGAATGTTAGCATCACACTGAGGAGATTTAAACTTAAATCCCTGGAAATATTCATTTTTAGGAGGGGGTTCACAAGATTTCACATATTAGTGAAAGGGGTTCACCGGTTGTTAAAGTTTGGGAACCACTGTTATACTGCAATGTGTTAACAGGGGCCATCCACAGATGAGGGTGGCTTCCATTTTGCCCCCTCTCTGAATGTCCCAGTTGTCCCCCAAATCTATAGGGCTCTAGCTGTTGAGGCCTAGAGCATCCCCTGAAATGTTGGCCTGGATCAGATGCAGTGTTCAGAAGTTACCACCTTACACACAGGCAGCCAAGCTCCACCAACAATTACCTCCCCTGTTCGCAGAGTGACACTCCCCCAGACACAGAGCCCCCCAAATCCATGTCCCTGCTTGCGTAACAAGAGGCACCTACCAGATGCTGCTGGCATCTCCCCTCTTCAGTCTCTTTAAATCCCAGCAGCTTTTCCCTCTCTTCCTTCAGGGTCTGCAGGCGGGTCTGGATTTGTTCCTGAGCCAAGAGAAAGGGTTTGAGTGGGCTGAAGTATTTTGGTGTGTGAGGTTTTCTTTGCCTTGGGGGGTCTAGTCTACACAAAGTCCTGTGTCTGAAGGATTATGTGACTCTTACTCTTTGTCCCCTGAAATAACAGTGCTATTAAAACAAATAAAAAGAGGCACAAACTCTCTAGCCCTAGCCAGAGCTTCCTTACCTTGTAATCCAAGCCAGCCTCCTCTATGGGAACCACGGTGTGAGCTCTGTGAGCCTGGGACTCTCTGCAAACCACGCAGATGGGGGTTTGATCCTCTTCACAGAACAGTTTCAGAGCCTCCTGGTGTTTCTCACACCTTCCCAAGCCTTTGGCTGCCTGGAAACTCAGCCCTTTGGCTATTTCGATAACTCTCGCCAGCTCCCTGTTGGGCCTGAAGTTTCTTTTCCGGGCCGTTTTTCTGCACTGGGGGCAGGAGAAGTTTCTAACCAATCCCTCCCAGCACTGGCTGATGCAGGCTAGGCAGAAATTGTGCCCGCATTGTATCGACACGGGGTCCTGAAAGTACTCCAGACAGATGGAGCAAGCCAGCTCTCTTTGCAGGGTCTCTACCTCAGAGCTCTCTGTGGCCATGGCCAGGGCTCCCTGCACCCCACGTGCAGCCAGCCAGCACCTTGCAAATGCAGCAGCAGCAGCAGCGATTTGAAATTTTCACGTGTTCAGTGTCTGTTACAGGAAAGGGGCGTTTCCATGCCTGGGGCAGCCCTGGCTGGGCTGCAACATGAGCCTTGGTTGAACAGAGCCCTTCCCCCGCCCAGGGGGCTGGGCAGAAGAGTGCGCGCGTTTCTCTCTGGGCAGGGAACAACACGCGATGCCCAGGGGCGGCGCTCAGTTACACGCAGGGGAGAGAATAAATACGTGCCTGGTGTTTGAGTTGGGGGTTGACATGTCGCTCTATGTCCCATCCTCACCTATGGTCACATGGGTGGTGGGTATAATAGGCCAGGGGAGGCTAAGCCTCCCCTGACCCAGGTTCTGGCCCTGCCCATGCTCCATCCTCTCCCCGAAGCGGGTGGGGGCCAGTGGGGGATCCGGCGCTGGGTCCGGCGGGCGGCCTGGTTCGGGTGCCGGATGATGGCCCAGGGTGGTTTGGCCAGGGGTCCTCTGGCTGCGGGGGGGTGGGGAGGAGGCTTGGGGCTCCAGCAGATAAGGAGGGGGCAATGGGGCAGGGCCTTTGGCGGAGGGGGCGGGGGCCCCGTGGCTAGTCTCCCCAAAGGGGGGAGCTCACGCGCCATCCATGTATAGTCATGAATGTTGGGTAATAACCGAAAGGACGTGATCGCGGGTACCAGCTGCAGAAAAGAGGTTTCTCCGCAGGGTGGCTGGGCTTGCTCTCCAAGACAGGGTGAGGAGCTCGGCTATTCAGGAGAGCCTCAGAGTAGAGCCGCTACTCCTCCGGATCGAGAGGAGCCAGCTGAGGGGGTTCGGGCACCTGATAAGGATGCCCCCTGGGAGGCTTCCTTCGGATCTCTCCCGGGCACGTCCCACTGGGTGGAGGCCCCGAGGCCGACCCGGGACACGCTGGAGGGATTGTATCTCCCGGACGACCTGGGAACACTGGGAAATCCTCCAGGAGGAACTGGAACCTGTTGCGGAGAGAAAGGGAGGGCTGGTTCTCCCTACTCTCCATGCTGCCACTGCGACCCTCACCAGGAAAGCGGCATAAAGGGAAAAGAAGAAGCAGAAGATCAGGCTCAGAATGCGGCTCAGACTGGGTGTCAGCCCCAGGGAATCACCCACACGTGTCCACCGCCCAACACACCTGTGGGTCTGGCACAGCTGGCAACTGGCCGCTGCGCTCCTGCTGCTGCTCCTCCCCCCCGCAAGCACAGGTGTGCCACTGGGAAGGGCCGTCATCGGCTGGTGGTGTGGGGACGATAGGCCGTCGCCACCACTTGGAGCAGGGATGGAAGCTGGTGCTGACTGAGGAGAGCTGCGGGGCTAGCCCCCTGCCTTCCCCCTGCCTGCCCAGCTTCAGCGGGGGCCTGGGGAGCTGGCCCTGCTCCCTTTGCTGGTGCTCATGGGGGGGTGGGGGGTGCAGATGACGGGGGAGCTGCTCTCCCACTAGCTGGGATGGGAGGGTGAGCTGCCCTGACCCTGAACTTGGGGGGAGTCTGCAGCCAGCGGGGGGAGTCCCAGCTGGGCTGGGCTTTGAGGCCCGCACCCTAAGCACAGGCTGGTGCATGACCTGCCCCAGCCAGGAGCAGCCGTGGGAGAGGCGTGATTGGGGGACGGCCCCTCTGGAGGCAGAATTAAATAATTGAATAGTCGTTAGAGCAGAGGGACTGGACCCTGGGTCTCCCACCACCAGTGGGGGCAGTGCCCGAACCACCAGGCTACAGCCTCCGAACCACCAGGCTACAGCATCATGCCCTCTCTCTGGCTCAATGGTTATTTAAGTATTTGTCTACAGTGAAACAGCTTCAGCAGGAGAGATTGAGGGAGCCCCAATTGGGGAGCCAGCAGTTAGGGCATTCTCCTGAGAGGTGGGGGACCCCTCTTCAAATCCTCCCCCCCCCCCTTTCCTGGGGGGGGAAGGATTTGAACCCTTCTTTCCCCTATCCTAGGTGAATGCTCGAACCATTGGCCAAGCCATTGGTGGGAGGGATTGAGCAGTGGTTTGAGCATTGGCCTGCTAAACCCAGGGTTGTGAGTTCAATCCTTGAGAGGGCTATTTAGGGATCTGGGGCAAAAATCTGTTTGGGGATTGGCCCTGCTTTGAGCAGGGGGTTGGACTAGATGACCTCCTGAGGTCCCCTCCAACCCTGATATTCTATGATAAAGATTATAAGGGAGCTAGTGCTGCCTCCTCCGGTGGCTGGGGTTTGGATGGGACGCACTCCAACTTGTGGCCTCTGAGCACAGCTACTGGACTGGGTCCCACAGCAGAGATAGGTGTTTGCCCACCCAGGAGCAGCAGAAGCTTCCTAAAAGTGGGGGGGCTACTGGCACCCAAACAGTGGCCACACACCCTTTGCCACCCCTTCCCCTGAGGCCCTGCTCCCATGCCACCTTGCCCCCCACTGCCTCTTCCCCTGAAGCCCTGGCACTTCCCCCCAAGACCCTGCCCCCAGCTCACTCCTCTCCCTCCATCACTTGCCCTTATGGCTGGTAAAAAGTGGGGGGTGCCATGGCCCCCTGCCTCCCCCGTTCCAACACCCCTGCCCATCTAACTTCCCCTGTTTTGTGGATCAATGTCTGGGTGCCTAGAGGAAGAAACTGAAGCAACTATGGAATTTGAACAGCGGAAATGTAGTTGCCATGTAAATTTAGGCACCCGCAGGGTTAGACGGCAGCCAAAGAGGAATTGTGTGGAGCCTAAAACTGGGACTGAGGCACTTAAGGACCTTTGTGGATCCAGGCTTTTGTTCCAAATTCACTGTCCTCCTTCCTCAAAGCCTCCACTGGCCAGTTTACCTGCTCTGGCCCCCATGCCATTCTGCTGGGCTTTCTCTGGCATCGGCTCACAGCCTCCGAGCAAATGCTCATGGGACCTTCCCATCTCTGCAGCCCATCACCAGCTTGCCTCTCATCAGGGCATTGCTGATGGTGCCCACTGTAGAGCTTCTGTACTCAGTACTCCTCTGTGCTTTTTGCACTCTGGTGTGGAAGCAGATTTTTGTGTCAGCTTCATCCTTTGTAGATACACAATGAGCTTCAAAGTGGGCTAGGACCCACCCACCAAGATCAGTGTTCTCTGTGGGTGGGAGCTGAAAACTATTCTTCATTTCTAGGGCCTCTGGGTGGCTAATAAGGCCAGTTTCCTGGCACTGCTCTTTGTATCTGCATCCACTGGAGGGGGAGGGGGAGGGACCTTTCTGGGTGCAGGGAATGGCCAATGGGAGGGAAATAGTGGGGCTGAGAGACATGAAAGAGGAAGGAAGAGAAATCTCTGCTGGTTTTGTAACACCGACAGTCACAGATCCCACTTGTCGGCAGGTGGAATCAAACCTGGGGCTTTTGGATCTTAGTGCATAAGCCGCTACTGCACGAGCCTCAAGCCCTATGGCCCTTAGCTAAGGCTGTAGAGCAGACTCATCTCTCTCTCTCCTCCCCCCCCCCCCCCCCCCCCCCCCGGATCACCTACAGGAGGTGATCATGTGACTCAGGGTTATTAGAGTGTCCTTGGCTCTGAGTCTACACCCTGTAATCCAGGGGTCCCCAACGCGGTGCGGGGGGTGTAAGTGCGCCTGTGGAGCCCTCCGTTGTTGTTTTTTTTGCGCTGGGGTGGTTTTTTTTTTTTTTGCTCCGCCGGCAGCGCTCGGGGTGGTTTTTTTTTTTTTTTGCGCCCGCCGGCAGTGCTCGGGGTTGTTTGGCACCCGCCAGACAAAAAAGGTTGGGGACCACTGCTGTAATCTGTGCCTGTTTCTTAAGTGGGCAATGGTTGTTGATGGGTTGTTTGAAACCCCGCCTGGGTGTTGGTCACTTTCCTGGCTGTTGCCTCTGGGGAACTAATATCTGGCTGATTCCCCAATTTACAGTATGTTTTAGTGACCACCATCCAACACAATTCTCATAACTTCATCTGCATTAATGATACACATATATGGATAGAGAAATGGCTTTCAGCAGGTCATAACCTTTCTCCTGATACATATAAAGCATGCCTTGTAAGGTAAGATCACAATTATATGAAAATGAGGAATATGGGGGTTACAGTACACTCCCCCAAGGTATGGAATGTTACATTTATTTTTAGTAAAAGTCAGGGACAGGTCACAGGTGTCCGTGTATTTTTGTTTATTGCCCGTGACTTTTACTAAAAAGAACCGTGACAGAATCTTAACTTTCGTTATCGCTGCCTGCTGTGTGCTTCATCATTTCTGTGGAGCAAAGGGAGAGACGTTTCCACAGGGGTGCGGGTGTGGCGGCGGATCAGCCGTCTGCTAATTTTGAGCCGCCAGCTACCAGGGCTATCAGGAGCTCAGCGGGGAGCAATGCGGCTCCGGGTGGCTTTGAAAATCCATTTGATTAACGACCCGCGGTAATGGGTGTTGCTTTTCTGCATTGTGCATGCCAATAGTCTGAACCTTGCTTTGACGGCTGTGTGTGTAGTAATGTAACCTTGGAAATACACCTCTTACTGTGCTCTGAAAATGACTCCCAGCCCCCACCTGCTGCAACCACTAGAGCCCCCTCCCTTGCTACAGCTGGGGAGACCACCCCACACTCCACACAGCCCCTGGCCCCTCCAAAGGCACTGCCAGTGAGTGGGGAAACAATTCCCGGGGAATGGGCTGAGACCCTATAATACATACCTCACAGGGGCCACTCCAGTGGCTGCCGTGAGTGTGGGCTAATGCTTAGAGCAAGAAGGGGATAGGAGCCAGGACTCCTGGGTTCTATCTACAGGTGTCATTCACCCCCCTTGAGTGCCTCAGTTTCCCTCCCCCTTCACTTCAAAGTCATAAAGATGGTTTCGTTTTCAAGAAATGGACTTTTATTGCACACAGAAACAGAAATACGTGCCACGGAGGTAAACCTTGGAAACCGCGGGGGAATATACAACTGGGAGGGGGAAGGCACATTCACCTTCTGTTTAAAAGCGTAGGGGCCTGGCCTGTCACATGTCCGTGTATGGGCGGCTGGGAATCCGTGCACCCTCCCCGGGGACTGAGCGGAAGGGATACTGCATCGGGCCCCTAATCCAAGTGGAATGTGGGCGAGGGGGGGAGGGGAAGTAGGGCGATGTTAGAGTGCTGTTCTGGAGGGGCCGCGGAGGGAGTCGAGACTTAAAATATCGCTCCTGAAGGTCAAGCAGACGCCTCAAAATGTCTGTTTGTTCCTTCAGAATCCCCAGCACCTCCTGCTGCATGCCACGCTCAGTCTCCTTGGCTTGCGCCCTGCTCATAACGTCCATTTTTTCCGAGACAGCGGTCCTCGGCTCGGTGTCCGCCCTCCCAGAGACGCTCATTCTCTCATGAGGTGGGTCGTCGCGCGTTCTCTTTGGCCGTCGTCGTATCTGGAAGAGCCTCTCTGCCGGTGTGGAGGAAGAGCCCCAGGCCGCGCTCCTGGCTGCAAAAGCACAAAGGAACCATTGTCAGTATAGACCCATGGTCCAGGGGAGACGTCCCGCATAAAAATCACTCCTTTGAATCCCCGCAAATGTACAGCAGAACATTTTCATTTCTGCAAGGTGTTCATTGTACCGGTTTGCTGTCTTAGCCATAGGGAGTACGGCCTGGGGGCAGGGGCGCTGGAGCTTCTGCAGAAGTGGGGGTGGGGGAACACAGACCCCTGCCACCCAAATTACGGCCATGTTA
The DNA here is from genome assembly GCA_003942145.1 of Platysternon megacephalum. Taxonomy (NCBI): domain Eukaryota; kingdom Metazoa; phylum Chordata; order Testudines; family Platysternidae; genus Platysternon; species Platysternon megacephalum. Next base: position 190,604 of record QXTE01000542.1, on the reverse strand, counting down.
AACAGCGGGTGGCCATGCCCCCCTCATCCCCCGATTCCAGCGCCCCTTCCCCGTTGTGCCCCTGGGTTCTGGCACCCTTGTCCAGTGGTGGGGTAGGGGCAAGCTATCACAAGGCGGGGGGGTGGGAGGGAAGGGAAACAGGCTCTAGTGTTTGTGGTTTGAGCAATTGAAATGATACTAGCACCATCTCCCATAGGTGACCCTAGCTGGTACCACGCTCCTGAGGGTAAAAGGCGGAAAGGGGACAGCTGCTGCATGCGTTCAGGTACGGACCGGGTCCTTATGCTGCTATCCTGCGTACTGAGATGATGCCTGCCGAATCAACACTGGAGTGGCGCAGGAAAGTGTCCTACCGTGGTGGAAGAAATAAGGCAGCCCTCCCCAGAAACCTTCAATGGATTGCAGACTACCTCCAGGAAAGTTTCCTGAAGATCTCTATGGAGGATTCCTGGGACATCCCTGTGTACATAAACAATCTCTTTCGCAGAGAGCCTCTGCCTAGCTGGTCCGGGCACTGAGAAGCAGAGAGCCACTCTACCTCCACTGATTATTTCAATAAAAAATAGCAAATAGCATTAATATTGTGGGGACACATGTTCTTAAGTGCGTACTCACCAGAGGTACCCTCCCCAGCATCACGGTCAGTCATGCTGCAGTGCTGCAACTGGCTGGACTGCTCCGGGGTTACAAACAGCTCCTGGCTCCCTGGGACAACGGATCCCCAGCTCGCCTGTCTCCCATTCGTCTCCTCCTCTTCCTCGTCCAGCAGCTCCAACTCACCAGTGCCTGCGGTGCCCTGGGACTCCGACTCCTCCGAGGACTCCAGGCGGCTCTCGGGGGTGGGGTCATCGCAGAGGATAGCATGCAGCTCTTTGTAAAAGGGACACGTCTGCAGTGCTGCACCAGAGTGACGGTTCGCCTCCCTTGCCCTCTGGTACGTGAGCCGCAGCTCCTTTGCTTTCACGCGACACTGCAGCAGGTCCCTCTGGTGACCCTTCTCCACCATGCCCCAAGAGATCTTCTCATAGACATCCGCATTTCGACGGCTGGATCGGAGCTGTGCCTGCACAGCCTCTTCTCCCCACAGGCCAAGGAGATCCAACACCTCCTGCGTACTCCAGGCAGGAGAGCGTTTGGAGCGTGGACCCAGCATGCTCAGCTGGGCAGGCGAGCTCTCCACGCTGAACAAACAAGACATGGGAAATTCTAAAGCTCCTGGTCCTTTAACAGGGGAGGGGTACCTGTGTACCCGGCTGCTGGGCAGCGGAGTTAAGAACGCTGACCGGAGCGGTCACCATGGAGCATTGTGGGACAACTCCCGGAGGCCACTTAAGCCGCCGTAAGCGATCCCTGTATCGACTTCATTAAGCGCTATGCTTCTCGCGGAGGTGGGGTAATAAAGTCGACGTAGCGGGCGAGTGACGTCGGCAGGAGGGACCTGGTAGTGTAGACGTGTACAGAGTTAGGGTGACATAAGCTGCCTTACGTCGACCTAACTCTGTAGTGTAGGCCAGGCCACAGGCAGGAAGCTCAAGCCTGAAGCCGAGCCGAGGAGTGTGTGATGGGGCTGGGAAGGGCCCAGGGAGCCTCTCTGATAGCCAGGGACTGACCATAATGCAGCCTTGGCCATGATCCCACCTCCCCATCACTCTGGCCACCTGCAGGACTGGATTAACCTTGTGTGGGCCCGACTCCAAACGTATTTGTGGGCCCCCATGGAGGCAATGGAGCATGGCACAGGGAGGTCAGTCCCCAGAGCGAGGGGCCAGCCAGGGGCAATGGGTCATGGCATGGCAGGGGCGGCCCTGCTCCACCCAGCCCAGTGCAAGAGCACTATTTACAAACGGGCAGTTGTCAGATGCACACTGGCCCGCCCGGCCCTGTGCTTCCAGCATGTCCCTTCCCCTCGGGAGCGGGCCCATGCCGTGCCACACAGCCCCCCCACCCAACACGAACACCCCCGCCAACTCCCTATGCCAAGAGCCCCCGTGGACCCGCTATGCCCAGCACCCCCCCAGGTCCCCTCCACAAATGCACAGCACCCTGAACACCACCACCTCAGCCCAGCGCCTCCCCTGCCCACAGCCCCACCACAACTGCCCAGCACCCCACACAGAACCACCACTCCCTAGTGCCCCAACACACACAGATCTTCCCCGCCCCCTCACAGGCCCCCCAGAGACCCACTCCCCCATGCCCTGCCTCCCAGCCGCACTCACCGGCCCAGCTGGGAGGCGACTGTGTCTGCCGGGCTGAGCCGGCAGCACATCCAGGGCTGGTCCCGGGGCCAGGAATCGCTCCGGCTCCTCAGGCGTGGCACAACTGCCCTGGCCGGGCTCCCTCAGGACCCACTTGCCTGGAGGGGCCCAATCAAGCCCCCCACACTGTCATCCCCCCACAACTGTCCGAGACTGGCCAGGCTTCTGCACCAGTCCCAGGAGGCTCAGCTCCAGGGAGACAGGTGGGGCCCCACAGGTGGTGGGAAGCAGAGACTGCCCGGCTGCACTGGGGTCTGGCCAGGGCATGGAGAGGAGCCCTGGGCCGGTGGAGAAGAGCAAGTGATGGGTGGGGGGAGCCAGCAGGCTGGCAGGGTCTCGGGGCGCAGTGCAAGCAGAGCAGGCCGGGGCCCCTTCTNAGGGACCTGGTAGTGTAGACGTGTACAGAGTTAGGGTGACATAAGCTGCCTTACGTCGACCTAACTCTGTAGTGTAGGCCAGGCCACAGGCAGGAAGCTCAAGCCTGAAGCCGAGCCGAGGAGTGTGTGATGGGGCTGGGAAGGGCCCAGGGAGCCTCTCTGATAGCCAGGGACTGACCATAATGCAGCCTTGGCCATGATCCCACCTCCCCATCACTCTGGCCACCTGCAGGACTGGATTAACCTTGTGTGGGCCCGACTCCAAACGTATTTGTGGGCCCCCATGGAGGCAATGGAGCATGGCACAGGGAGGTCAGTCCCCAGAGCGAGGGGCCAGCCAGGGGCAATGGGGCATGGCATGGCAGGGGCGGCCCTGCTCCACCCAGCCCAGTGCAAGAGCACTATTTACAAACGGGCAGTTGTCAGATGCACACTGGCCCGCCCGGCCCTGTGCTTCCAGCATGTCCCTTCCCCTCGGGAGCGGGCCCATGCCGTGCCACACAGCCCCCCCACCCAACACGAACACCCCCGCCAACTCCCTATGCCAAGAGCCCCCGTGGACCCGCTATGCCCAGCACCCCCCCAGGTCCCCTCCACAAATGCACAGCACCCTGAACACCACCACCTCAGCCCAGCGCCTCCCCTGCCCACAGCCCCACCACAACTGCCCAGCACCCCACACAGAACCACCACTCCCTAGTGCCCCAACACACACAGATCTTCCCCGCCCCCTCACAGGCCCCCCAGAGACCCACTCCCCCATGCCCTGCCTCCCAGCCGCACTCACCGGCCCAGCTGGGAGGCGACTGTGTCTGCCGGGCTGAGCCGGCAGCACATCCAGGGCTGGTCCCGGGGCCAGGAATCGCTCCGGCTCCTCAGGCGTGGCACAACTGCCCTGGCCGGGCTCCCTCAGGACCCACTTGCCTGGAGGGGCCCAATCAAGCCCCCCACACTGTCATCCCCCCACAACTGTCCGAGACTGGCCAGGCTTCTGCACCAGTCCCAGGAGGCTCAGCTCCAGGGAGACAGGTGGGGCCCCACAGGTGGTGGGAAGCAGAGACTGCCCGGCTGCACTGGGGTCTGGCCAGGGCATGGAGAGGAGCCCTGGGCCGGTGGAGAAGAGCAAGTGATGGGTGGGGGGAGCCAGCAGGCTGGCAGGGTCTCGGGGCGCAGTGCAAGCAGAGCAGGCCGGGGCCCCTTCTGAGCATGGGCCCGGCTCCATGGTGCCACTGGAATCCCGGGAATGGCCACCTGTTGCTGGATTGGATCAGTGTCTGCCCTGCCCCAGGGCTGCCCAGAGCTCCTGGGGAATCTGCCCCAGCCCCAGAGCCAGGCAAGGAGTCTCAGTCCCACTGCAGCCCACAGAGGGAAACAGAGACAGACACGCACAATCCGCAACCAGCAGCACATGGCCCCAGAGAGACGCACAAACCTCCCACACTGACATTCATCCCCACGGCCCGGTTGGGTAACAACACTGGGCACCTACCAGGTACTCTGGGCTTCTCCTTTCTCCGGTCAGTTTCAATCCCAGGAGCTTTTCTCTCTCTTCCTTCAGAGCCTGCAGTCGGGTCTGGAATTGTTCCTGGGCAAAGGGACATGGGAGGTGCGGGGGGATGGTGTTAATTTTTTTTCTTTTGGAGCATGAGGATCAATGATCCTCCCCCCCCCAATAACGCTGCTGCAGGGATTTACGTTTCCAGTTTATTTAACCCAGCAGCAGGCCGGGAGAGCACCCACATGGCAACTCACAGGCCAGGCCATGGATGGTGCAGGAACTGGGGGAGAACCGCCGGTCACAGAGCAGAGCTAGTTCATTTTAGGATTGCAAGCTGGGTCCAGGCCTCCAATGTACAAAGCCTAGTGCCTCCGTATGTAGCGCTGGCCTCTCAGCGTGCTTGGTAGAGATCTCTTTCCTACAACTCTGCTCTCACATTGCTGATTGCTAGTAAAACAGAGGGAGGCAGGTTTGCTCCAAAAATTCATCATCAGTTAGTCCTAAGGTTGAGGGCCAAGATCAGTAACTTAAGAGTTGAGGGCCAAGATCTGTAACTTAACCTAATGATCCTGATAAGATCATTGTAATTAACAAATAACAACCAATAATGTGGCAGAAAATATGGAGTTCAGGTGAAAGGAACCCTGACATCCGAACATCTGGAAATTCACAAGTAAGGTGCCAGACTCCATGAGGTCTGTCTGAACTGCTGAGCTTTGGCCTCTGAAATCTAGGGTTTGGAAAAAAGCCACCGGTACAAATATTGTTAGTGGGCAAATATTTCCTACCTTGTCCTCCTGGGCAGCCTCCTCTATGGGAACCACCGTGTGAGATCTGGCTCAGAGCCTTGGCTCTATCACACACCACACAGATGGGGGTTTGGTCCACTTCACAGAAGAGTTTCAGAGCCTCCTGGTGTCTCTCACACACTCGCTCCCATCCTGAGCCTTTGGCTGCCTGTAAACTCAGCCCTCTGGCTATTTCGATAACTCTCGCCAGTTCCTTGCTGGGCTGCAGGTTTCTCTGCTGGGCAGTTTCTCTGCACTGGGGGCAGGAAAAGTTTGTATTTAATTCCCCCCAGCACTGGCTGATGCAGGCCCGGAAGAAGTTGTGCCTGCAGTGGATAGACACCGGCTCGAAATACTCCAGGCAGATGGAACAAGAAGCTTCCTCCCGGAGACTTTCTGCAGTGCAGGGCTCTCTGCAGGCAATGGATCCCGGCGGGAAAGGGGTAACAAAGTTAGTTTGAATTTGCAGCCGTCTGGCAGAGGAACACAGGATGGAATTGGGTGTTTCCCTTCCTGGATCTGTCTCATTGGCTGAGCCGCGTCTGTGACTTCTCCCAGCCCCTGGGGGACCTGGTGAGAAATGTGATCCTCTGTGTGCTGGGGACAGTGTTAAACTCAGGTTAATAGGACATTTACACTGGAAATAAAGTCAGACAGAGATTTTGTTCCCTTAGGGGAAAACAGACTTTAAAGGCATAGTCACTCTTTGAAAAAAAACCCAACAACAACAAATAATTGAATTCAGTTATTTGACTCCCAGATCACCACATAAGAACAGCCATAGTGGCTCAGACAAGGTCCATTTAGCCCAACGTCCTTCTGACAGTGGTAGGGTGACCATGTGTCTGGTGTTTGACTGGAACACCTGGTCGAAAAGGGATCCTGGCGGTGCTGACCAGGCTGTTGACTGGCTGGCTGGCGGCGCCACGTAGCGCGGCTGGCAAGGCTCCCTGATAGCCTCCGCGACGCGCGGCTCCCGGGAAGCAGCCGGCATGTCCCCACTCCGGCTCCTACACACAGGGGCAGCCAGGGGGCTCCGCACGTTGCCCCCCGCCCCAAGCACCGCCCTCCCACACTTCGAACCCCCCAGCCCAGAGCCCCTTCCTGCACCCCAAATCCCTCATCCCTGGTCCCACATCAGAGCCTGGCACTCCCAGCCGGAGCCCTTACCCCCCGCATCCCAACCCCCTGCCCCAGACCAGAGCCCCCTCCTGCACCCTGAACCCCTCATTTCTGGTCCCAGCCCAGATCCCCCACCCCCAGCCCAGATCCCGTATCTTCTCCCACATGCCAACCCCCTGCCTCAGTCTGGAGCCCCCTCCTGCACCCCAAACCCCTCATCCCTGGTCCCACCGCTGAGCCCGCACCCCCAGCCGGAGCCCTCACCCACTCTCGCATCCCAACCCACTGCCTAGGCCTGGAGCCCCCTCCCTCACTCTGAACTCCTCATATCTGTCCCCACCCTGGAGCCCGCACCCCCAGCCGGAACCTGCACTCCAGCCCCCGGAGCCAGTCCGGTGAAAATGAGCAAGTGAGTGAGGGTGGGGAGAGCTAGTGACCGGTGTGGGGGGTGGAGTGAGCGGGGCAAGAGGCCTCAGAGAAGGGGCAGGGCATGGGCGGGGTCTTGGAGGAGGGGTGGGGCAGGGCTGGGGCAAGGGTGTTCAGTTTTGTGCAAGTAGAAAGTTGGCAACCCTAGACAGTGGCCGATGCCAGGTGCCTCAGAGGGAATGAACAGAACAGGTAATCATCACGTCACGTGAGCCATCCCCTGTCGCCCATTCCCAGCTTCCGGCAAACCTGGCTGAGTGGGAGCCATTTAATCAGCACGGAGGCAGGAATCTCCTGGTCTCCATACAGGGCGCAGCAGGAGGCATGGGGCAGGATGGTCCAAAAGATCAAAGGCTGCTAGGAGCAAGCAGGCTCCAGCAGAGAGGCCTGGGAGTACAGGTATGTCTGCACCGCACTGAAAGATCTGTGGCCTGGCTGCGGCTGGCCTGGCTTAGCTGACTCGGGTTTGCAGGGCTCTAAAATATCAGTGTGGACATTGGGGCTCAGGCTGGAGGGTCTGTGGCTGCCCGCGCAGTTCTTCCCATGGCCCGGCTGTGGCTCTGAGGCCCTGCTTCAGACACAAGATTCTGGCTGATGCATCTTTACCAATGGCCCACTAGCCCCTTCCTTTCTGCTTTCAGGAAGAGTGGCTGGCAGAATATGGATCATATCATACATTCAGGGCTTTGGAGCGGAGCCCGGAGCTGGAGCGCGGAGCAGCTCCAGAGCAGTGGAGCTGCAGGTTTTTGCCTGGAGCTGGAGCGGAGCCGGAGCACAGCTCCAAAGCCCTGGATACATTAATATATTTAATACATGCTACGTTATTAACATTCTTTTATTTTTTATTCTAAATTATTCAAAATACAAACATAAAATCCTCCTACTACACGCTGCAGTGGCACAGTGTAGACGCGCCCTCAGCTGCCAGAACAGAATTTGACCAAGCTTTGTGGTGTTGTGTGTAGACCAGCCTCAGTCCTATTGACGCGGCTTGTCACACGGCGATTTCATACTATGTCCTGCCCACGGGGGGAATTTCCCCTCCCCAGGGACTGCAACTCCTCACAGCTCAGAAAATGAAGGAGATTCAGCAAGGGAACCGCCCAGTTGCTGACCAAGGCTGAAGAGATTGTAAAGTGAAACTAACCTTTTCATTCTCCCCCTGGCAGGCAGCCATGGCAGCCCCGGATCCTGTGGAGTGTTTGCAAAAAGAAGTTTCTTGTTCCATCTGCCTGGATTATTTTACTGACCCGGTGTCTATCGATTGTGGGCACAACTTCTGCCGCGACTGCATCAGGCAGTGCTCGAAGAAATCGGAGGCCAAACTCTCCTGCCCTCAGTGCAGAGGCACAGCCCTGAAGAGAAAATTCAGGCCCAGCCGGGAGTTAGCAAATGTGGCTGAAATAGCCAAGCGGCTGAGTTGCCAGGCTGCCCAAGGGGCAGGAAGGGAGAGGGTGTGTGAGACCCACCAGGAGGGCCTGAAACTGTTCTGTGAGGAGGATCAAAGCCCCATCTGTCTGATCTGCAGAGAGTCCCGCGCTCACAGATTTCACACTGTGGCTCCCATAGAGGAAGCTATCCAGGATTACAAGGTAAGAAACTACGATTTAGCGCCATTTTTGTACCAGCTTTTTTTTTTTTAAATCCTTATTCTTTTCTCTATTTCAAAGGACACAGAGCAGGAGTCAGATAATCTCTCACGTGCACAAATCTGTAGAGGGAAAGTGACCACGCCTCCCTTAGATTAATAGAGGATATTGTGAAGGCCAAGACTATAACAGGGTTCAAAAAAGAACAAGATATGATCATGGAAGACAGGTCCATCAATGGCTATTAGCCAGGCTGGCAGGGATGGTGTCCCTAGCCTCTGTTTGCCAGAAGCTGGGAATGGGTGACAGGGGATGGATCACTAGATGATTACCTGTTCTGTTCATTCCCTCTGAAGTACCTGGCATTGGCCACTGTCGGAAGACAGGATACTGGGCTAGATGGACCTTTGGTCTGACCCAGTATGGCCATTCTTGTATGGCCAGAAGGGACCAGTATGATCATTTTGTCTGCCTTCCTGTATAAAACAGGCCATAGAACTTTGCCCAGTTATCCCTGTATCAAACCGAGTGACCTGCGTTTAGCTAAAGCACAACTTCCAGAAAGGCATGCAGTTATGATCAGAAAACTTCAGGAGTTGGAGAAACTCTGCCACTTCCCTGGCTACTCACCCTCACAGTTAACATTTTGTGCCTTATTTGTCATTTGAAACGATCTATCTTTAATTTCCAGCCATTTGTTCTTGTTGCATTATCACCCAATCCACTAGATTAAAGAGTCCGTTAGTACCTGGCATTTGTTCCCCCTTTGAAGGTATTTATGCACTAATCAAGTCACCTTTCAATAGTCATGATAAAATAATCAGATTGAAATCCTTCAATCTTTCGCTGTAATGGCTGGTCTACACTGAAAACTTACACTGACATAGCTACGTCTCTCAGGGATGTGAAAAATCCCCCTAGCCCTAGTGTAGACAGTGCTACCCCACTTCTTCGCTCAACCTAGCTACTGCCTCTTGGGGTGATGAATTAAATACAACGGACAGAGAACCTCTCCCATGGCTGTAGTGAGTGTCTGCACCGAAGTGCTACAGCAGCCACTGTAGCGGTTCAAGTGTAGACATTGCCTTAAGTCGTTATTTCCAGCCCTTCAGTCATTTTTGTGGCTCTTTACTGCACCCTCTCCGATTTTTCATCGTTCTTTTAAAAATGTGGACCCCGGAACAGGAGGCAGTATTCCAGGATCAGCCTCACCATGAACATATACACAGGTAAAAAAATATACAAACTAGTCCCGACTCCACTGTTTATATATCCAGGGATCATATCAGCCTCCGCATCGCAGTGGGAACACATGTCAAGCTGTTTGTCCACACTGACCTCTAAATCCATTACAGCAGTGGTCCCCCCTTACCCCTGTCCGCGTCCCCTTGGCTCCGCCCCCCCCGAGCCAGGACCAGGAGCAGGGCTGCGGCTCCCGGCGAGGGAGGGAGGGCAGACGGGGTAAGGGGGTTGAGGCTGGGGCCGCAGCTGGGGGTGGGTCGGGGCTGGGCCAAGGCTGGGGGCAGGTGTGGGAGCAGACCCGCAGCTGAGCTGAGGTGGGGGTCCAGCAGCTGGGCCCGCAGCCAGGTGTGGCTCTGCTCCTGGCCTCACTCCCCCGCCTCAGCCCCGGAGCTGCGCCGAGGCTGGGATGGGACTAGGCGTGTGGCCGGGAGCCGGGGACGGACCGGAGCAGAGCTGGGGGTGGGGAGGGGCTCGGTGGAGCTCCCTCCCTGCCCCCTTTGGGGGCTGGCCCAGGTCCCGTTGTGCCGCCCCCCCCCCAGATGTTCCTCCACACCCCCCTAGGGGGCATGCCCCACAGTTTGGGGGCCTCTGCATTACAGGGTCATTGCTTTCCAGGATACAGTCTCCCCTTCTGTAGGTCTGGCCTGCATTCCTCACTCTTAGATGTATAACTTTGAATTTGATTGTAAAATACTGTGGCAAACCCAGGACAAACAGCTACAAAGGGGGTGGGTAGTAAGTAGTCCCAGAGGGTTAAAAGGCCTCTCCCAATCCACTGAGGAGAGATAACCAGGGGGAAATAAGGTTCAGCTGGAAAAGGGTTACCAGGGAACTAATTAGGTTCAGCTGGCTCCAACTGCTGGAGACCTTTTTAAACCCTCCCTGGCACGGGGGGGGGGAAGAAAGAGTGAGAGAAGCAGGGAAGCTGCCAGTAAGGTAGGTGCAGCAAGGCTCTGAACCCTTCCGGGCAGGAAGGCTGCACTCTGTCCCCAGGGGGGGAGAAAAACAAGAGCAAGGAACTGACTGAGAGAAGGAATAGCCAGACCCTGTGCTACCTACGAGGGTTTGCCTTGCCAAGCCTCTGTCTCCGGGGCTAAAAAGGACTGAGCTTGCTGAGGAGAAGCAGGTACTTTGCCACACGTGGTGTCAGGAGTGGGATTGAGTGAGGCTCTGTGGCAAGCCATCTCAGGGCAAGGTAAATCACTTAAAAAAAAAAAAAGGATGACGTAGTGAAGGCATTGATACAGGCCACTGCCGCCCAACAAGAGGCTACCAGAGTACAGATGGCGGCCCAGCAAGAGTCAGTACGTATCCAACAGGAGACAAACCACTTGCTGTTGAACCAGGCAGCCCAAGATCGCGCCACCCTGAATGAAGTAGTGAACCAGTTGAAAGCCCTGACCACGCTGACGCACGGGCCCCAGGGGACCCGGCCACTACGGGCAAGCAACTATTTACAGAAGATGACAACAGATGACGACATAGAGGCCTATCTCCTTGCATTCGAGAGGACGGCACTGAGGGAGACCTGGCCCCAAGACCAGTGGGCAGGCATCCTGGCTCCATTTCTGTGTGGGGAGGCTCAGAAGGCCTATTTCGACATGACCACAGAAGCAGCTATGGATTACCCCCAGCTGAAGGCGGAAATCCTGGCGAGGTCAGGCGTGACGCCGGCCATAAGGGCCCAGCGCTTCCACGAGTGGAGGTACCGGGACGACAAAGCGCCGAGGTCCCAGCTATTTGACTTGATCCACCTCGCCCGGAAGTGGCTGCGCCCCGAGACCCATGGGCCGGACAAGGTAGTGGAAATCCTAGTGTTGGACAGGTACATGAGGGGGTTGCCGCCGGACATACGAGGGTGGGCCCGTCAAAATGATCCCTCCTCTTATGATGAACTAGTTGCCCTCGTAGAGAGACACTTAGCAGCCCAAGAACTTTCTCGGACCACCGGGGAAGGAAGGCGCCAGAATCGGAGACCAGTCTCTGCGCCGAGGCCCCGGTTTGCCCTAGCACCCGGCCGGACAAGGGAGGGGAGAAAGGAGGCGGAAGAGCCTCCGGCGGTCCCGGAGAGACTTGAGGACTGGGGGAGAAAGACTCGGGAGATAAAGCCCAGCAGCCCGAAAAATAGGGGGCTGCCCCGAATGGGGTACCGATGTTATGCCTGTGGCGATTTGGGGCATATCGCTGCCCAATGCCCGAATCTAGGAGAGCCTATGCAATGCGAGCTGGGAGATATGGGGGGACCATGTGATCTAGTGAGTCTAGTCGGGGTTGCGATGGTCCCTCATAGATACACTAGGCCCGTTAAGATGAATGGGATAAAGACCACAGCGTTAGTAGACTCAGGAAGTGCAGTCACATTAGTCTCAGGGAAGCTGGTCGGGCAGGACCAACTATCCCGGGCCAAACGCTCGGGAATATCCTGTGTGCATGGGGATGTCAACTATTATCCGACCCTCCCCGTGAAAATAGAAGTTCTCGGAAACCTCACTGAGTGGACGGTGGGAGTAGTTCCGAAACTCCCCTATCCTGTCCTTATCGTCCGAGACTTCCCGGGGTTTAATAGCCTACTCCCCGGGGAGGAGGCGGAAGAAAATAATGATCCTGGGACCCAGGGTGTGGCTCCGATGGTTAATCCTCCTCCGGCCTTCCATGAATTTAGCCAGGATTTGTTCTCCCTGCCGGGGAAGTCCAGGAAGACTCGGAGGAGACGGAGGGCGGATAAAAAGAGGGGGACGAGGGTCCTGACCCAGTATCAGAAGTCTACGCTTGTAGGGGAAAGAAGGGGCTCACCTGACAGCGGGACTGGGTCGGCGACCAACAACCCTATCACCGGACCTGGATCCCCAGGGGCTATCCCCGAAGGGGAGGCGGNGGGGGGGGGGGGGGGGGGGGGGGGGGGGGAGATATGTGGCAAACCCAGGACAAACAGCTACAAAGGGGGTGGGTAGTAAGCAGTCCCAGAGGGTTAAAAGGCCTCTCCCAATCCACTGAGGAGAGATAACCAGGGGGAAATAAGGTTCAGCTGGAAAAGGGTTACCAGGGAACTAATTAGGTTCAGCTGGCTCCAACTGCTGGAGACTTTTTTAAACCCTCCCTGGCATGGGGGGGGGGGAGGGGGAAGAGCGAGGGAAGCTGCCAGTAAGGTAGGTGCAGCAAGGCTCTGAACCCTTCCGGGCAGGAAGGCTGCACTCTGTCCCCAGGGGGGTTGAAAAACAAGAGCAAGGGACTGACTGAGAGAAGGGATAGCCAGACCCTGTGCTACCTACGAGGGTTTGCCTTTCCAAGCCTCTGTCTCCAGGGCTAAAAAGGACTGAGCTTGCTGAGGAGAAGCAGGTACTTTGCCACAATACATTTAACTTATCAAATGATCCAGATTCACTCTTTATGACTGCCCTATCATCATCATTATCTACCACTCCACCAATCTTCACATCATCCGCACATGTAGTCAGCATTGATTTTATATTCACTTCCTGGTCATTGATACAAATATTGAATAGTTTTAGGCCTTGCACCGATCCCTGCAGAACGCCCCAATTCAGTGATGGTTCCCTATTGAAAACTATTTTTTTGAGGCAGATCAGGCAGTCCTTAATCCATTTAACATGGGCTCTGTTGACACTGTATAGTGCTGATTGCATTATCACCCCACATTCTGATTAAAAGTCAAATGCCTTCCAGAAGCGTAAGTATAGTATATCTGTACAGTCAACAATTAAACTTGTAATCTCATTAAAAAAAATTGAATCAGGTTTGACGACCGGTTTTCTGTAAAACCATGTTGACTGGCATTAATTGTATTCACGTTGAATCCCATATCAGTTTTTCCAGCATTGTGCCTGGAATTGATAGGCTAACCAGCCTAAAATTACCCAGATCATCTGGCATGACATTAGAACGCTTTCAGTCTTCTGGAATTTCCCTACTGTTCCAAGAGTTATTAAAAATGAACACCAGCTAGCCGGAGATCTCCTCAGCCAGTTCCTTTGGAGTTAGTTATCTGGGAACGCTGATTTAAAAATGTTTATCCCTCCTAGATGTTTTCTAACATCCCCCTTGGTTGCGAATGGGCTGGGAAATACTTCATCATCCTCACATGTGGAATGGATCATCCCACTTCTTCCCAGGCTCAGACCAGAAATATTTATGGAACACTTCTGCCTTTTTTGCATTGTTCTTAGCAGGTTTATCATGATCATGATGTAGTGATGTGCCTATACCATTGTTAGGGGGTTTGTTTGTTTTTTCTGATATGCTTAAAAAACTCCTCGTTGTCCTTAGCCATGCCAGTTGTGATTTTTTTCCCCTGATGTCTCTGGCCTCCCTTATCAATTTTCCACACTTCATTACTTCAGATTCATATGGATTACTATCTACTTCCCCTTTCCCCCTTTTGTTATGTATTGTTCTAAGAAAATCAATCACAGAAGAAAATAGCCCCCCTTCCCCAGTGAAATCTCATCCAGACCATTTCCACCCCCAAGGAACAAATCCAGATGCAATTGCAGACTCTGAAAGAAGAGAGAAGAAAGCTCCTGGGGTTTAAAGTGACTGGAGAGAGGAGAAGCCAGGAATATCTGGTAGGTGCCCATTGTTATTACCCAGCAGGGACACAGGCGTGGGTCTCTCTCTCACTGTGTCAGCCTCACTCTTTGACCAGTAGAGTGAACAATAAAAATCAAAAGATGCTCACGTTGCTAGATCAGCACCTAAAGCAAAACACACAGGGGTCATTGGGAAGAAGAAATCAAACAGCCGCAAGCTAGGCTGCTCCCGATCTCTTGCACGGAGCTATCACTCTGGCAGTTACTTCACCGGAATGGCCCTGTGCCAAAATAAAGCAGACTTGCTCCAAACGCAAAATCTGTGGCCACAAACTAGGGATGGAAAGCGGGAGGTGCAAAGCACAGTCTAAAGCAGCGTTTCTCAAACTGGGGATCCCGACCCAAAAGGGGGTTGCAAGACTATTGTGGGGGGAGTCTGGAGGGTGGCGGCTGCTGGCCAGGCGCCCAGCTCTGAAGGCAACGCTGCCACCAGCAGCAGCGCAGAAGTAAGGATGGCATGGTATGGGGGGGCTGGGTTGTCACAGCCTGAAGTATTTTCAAAGGGGGTCCCAGAAAAAAAAGTTTGAGAACCCCTGGTCTAAACCCAGAGAGGATGGGCTGAGCAGGCAACGGGACAGAGAGAGAGAGAGACACTTTCTACTCCAGCGGACTAACTACAAGGAAGTGAGAGACAGATATTGCCTCAAAAGTATGAGCAACCATAGAAGGCTTCTCAGCCAGACATGATGAGGATAAATTGTGTGTGACCCTGGGAGGAAGGGAAGAGACATCAGTGATAGCAAGTGGCCACCGGGTCATGAGCTTCCTAACTCTGAGGAGTGTCAAGTGCTGGGAGAGGTTAACTTGGGTGGTTGTAGAATCCTTGACCTTGGAGGTTTTTAAGGACAATTAAAGTCACCCTCCTGTACATTCAGGGCCCAGTTATATGTCCCCTGAGTCTCTATGTTCTTGACCTGCCTTTCCTTTCCCTTTGTTTTAATCTGTTCATTACAGGAACAGACGAAAACCCAGAGGTGCAAGATCGTGTCTGAATTTGAGCAGCTGCGCCATCTATTGGAGGAACAAGAGCGGCTCCTGCTGGCCCGGCTGGGAGAGGTGGAAAAGGAGATTGTGAACTGGCAGAATGGGAGTGTGGCTAAACTCTCGGAGGAGATTTCCCGTCTCAGTGAGCTGATCAGTGAGTTAGAGAAGAAGTATCAGCAGCCAGTGAGTGAATTCCTGCAGGTGAGACCTCTGTTCTAGGCAAGAACTCAGTGTCTGTAACTTTCTATATATATTATCTTTGTTTTCCAATCACTTTCCATTGGGATTTATGGTATTTCATTCAATATGTTGATTTTTTTACTTCACATTTTGTCATGGTGCTGAGATCCTGGGTGAACATGGACAGTGGGGATAATAGGCCAGAGGAGGCTCTGCCTCCCCTGGTGCAGCCGCGGTTGCGGGGTTTGGCGGCAAAGTTTTTGCTTTATTATGCCCCATGTAGGTTCCAGGGCGACTGAGGAGGCGGTGTGACGGGTTGGATCACAGAAACCCCCTTGGGAGCTGCCGCCCGATGTGCAAAGACTACTTCTATTCCTGTTTTCCCTGCCAGCTCAGTGGCTTCAGCACCCTGTCTTGCTGAAGCCAGACACACCCGTCTGCTCCAACACAGACCCAGGGTCTGAATTACCTGCCCCAAAGCTGCAGGTTTACCTGAAAACAGCTCACAGAAGTGTGCTTGTCTTTAGCACTCAGATGCCCAACTTCCAATGGGGGTCTAAACCCAAATAAATCCGTTTTACCCTGTATAAAGCTTATACAGGGTAAACTCATATGCACAGCTGTTTGCTCCCCCAGGTATTAGTACATACTCTGAGTTAATTAATAAGTAGAAAGTGATTTTATTAAATACAGAAAGTAAGATTTAAGTGATTCCAAGTAGTAACAGACAGAACAAAGTAAGTTACCCAGCAAAATAAAATAAAATGCGCAAATCTATGTCTAATCAAACTAAATACAGATAAAATCCTCACCAGTTCCAGTATGTTCCCTTTTACAGGCTAATCTCCTTTTAGCCTGGGTCCAGCAATCACTCACACCCCCTGTAGTTACTGTCCTTTGTTCCAATTTCCTTCAAGTATCCTGGGGGGGTGGAGAGGCTCCTTCTTTAGCCAGCTGAAGACAAAATGGAGGGGTCTCCCACGGGTTTAAATAGACTTTCTCTTGTGGGTGGAGACCCCCCTCCTCACTCCTATGCAAAGTCCAGCTCCAAGATGGAGTTCTGGAGTCACCTGCACAAGTCACATGTCCATGCATGACTCAGTCTTTACAGGCAGGAGCCATTGTTCACATGGTATCTTGCATGTCTCCAGGAAGACTCCTTATGTGGATTGGAGCATTCCAAGATGCATTGTTCCCCAAATGCTTCCCGATCGGGTACTTAATCTTGCGAATTCCTTCCTAAAGAAGCTGACCAAATGCCTCAAAAGCTTACTTAGAAATCAAGCAAGTATACATAGCTTTGAACACACGAATGGTGCCTGCATACGACTAGGATGAACATAACCAGTAGATCATAACCTTTACATAGATATGTTACATGGCACATGTAGCAAAACCCTAATCCAGTTATATCATACATACATTTATAAGCACCCCCCCCCATAAAGCCTTATATACAGGCAGTATGTGCTATTGAGCTTCCTGGGTGCCTCAGTATTCTCCCTGGACTCCAAAGGGATTGTCACCCTGGCCTGGATTCACTCCGCGTTGCAACACCTGGCTTTTCGACCCCTTGAAAATCACTGGCGTTCACAAAGCCGGGTTAGCCACGGTGGCTCCCTATTCAATGCACGCTCGGCGGGGAGCTGCCTCAGCCAGCTGATGGGAGATGCTGATGAGAGGGATGTGTGCTAAGCCCGGAGTTAGAAGCCTAAACCTGGGATGCAGGGAGGCTCCTAGCTCTGCTTGGGAGCCACAAACAGGACCTGCTCTCCTCACTTAGGCATTTCTTGCGAGAAGGGCTTAGGCCAGGGGCTCCCAAACTTCATTGCACTGCAACTCCCTGCTGACAACAAAAATTACTACATGACCCCAAGAGGCGGGACCAAAGCCCGAGCCCTGCTGCCCTGGGTGTGGGGGCCTGTAACTTGAGCTCCACCACCTAGGGCTGAAGCTGAAGCCTGAGCCCTACCACCCAGGGCTGAAGCCCTTGGGCTTTGGCCCCAGGCGGTGGGGCTCAGGCTTCGGCTTTGGCCCCAGGCCCCAGCAAGTCTAACGCCAGCCCTGGTGACCCCATTAAAATGGGGTTGCAACCCACAGTTTGAGAATCACTGGCTTAGGCACCTGCTTAACGCCAGACAAAATGGCTGGGTGAGGGGCAGGAGCGCTGGGCGGCGGAAGGTCCCGCCCCCGAAATGCCACCCCCGACAGAGGCGGCGGAAGGTCCCGCCCCAAAATTACCACTGACGACCGGGGCGCCCGGCGACCCCCAAATCTTAGCACCCTAGGCGACTGCCTAAGTCGCCTAATGGGTTGCGCCGACCCTGGTGAGGGGATGAAGCAGGCTCTGCCCTCAGAAACCTGTAGCCTAGTGGTTAGCGTACTTGCTTAGGCTGTGGGTGACCCCAGTTCAAGTCCTGCTCTGGTGAGCAGGCCGTCTGCCCCCTCTTAAGTGAGTGTCTGATGGACTGCAGTGGGTCTTGCTGCTTGAAGCTGCCTTTGTGCTTTATTTACATATTAATTAGACCAGAGACAGAATGAGAATCACCCTCCAGTGCAGTGAGGCCTCTTCCCCTTTCCTCCAACCCCATCCCTGGGTCTTGTGCTTACCTGGTCGGGCCCTATGGGAAAGCGTGGAATAGGAGCTGCTCTTCTCCCCTGGTTCATGGATCGGACTGGAGCTGGGACGTGACATAGGTGCCTGGACACCGGACGCTGCCTGCCAGAAGCTTGGGGGACTTGTACAGTGAAAATGTAGGTGCAGTGTGAGTTTAGGAGCTGGTATCCTCATTTCACACACGAGGCACGGAAAGTTGAAGTAAAGCTCGCCAAAGCCACAGAGGAAGGAGCTGGGCCAGCAACTGAACCCAGATCTAAGTCTGCCCCAGGCCATTAAGCACAAGGGTAGTCACTCTGTGTTAGCCAATAAAGGTCTATCGGTTGGACAGCAGGTGTGCCAGCCGGGCACACCAGCAGCGCTGCTGCGTTCAGATCCTCATGTGGCCAGATCCCGACCCCTGGGGGCCTGCTCCACTCCAGAACTGATGGATCCATTCCTTATTTCATAATAACCGATTTGTGCTTAAAAGGGGCAGTGGCAGGAAGGTGCGAAATTAACAAAGCATTGGTGCTCACCAAATAGGGCGGAGGGTCATAGGGATAAAATGCATCGAGAGGTGCAAAGACCCTTCTTTGTTCATTCTGGTTGTTATTGCTGTGGGACTGAGCTCTCTGTATCTCTCTCTCCCCTGTAGGACATCAGAAGCACCTTGAACAGGTACGTGGCTCCCTCTCCCTCCCACTTGATTGTGTGGGAAGCTTGCCCCACAACTCAACAGCAAAGCACATGGGAGAGGGGCACAGTTCAGCTTCTCCTCTCTAGCTGGGAATGACTGGCTGATTCTGATCCCCGAAGGAAGCACGATTCAATTTGATTATATATACTGTGGCAAATTGCCGGCACTACTAAGATGGGTCTCGCGCTTTCTCTTCTTGGTGGTGGTGGTGGTGGGGGGAGTTCAGGGCACCGTTTCTTGCCCCTGAACCAGGATATTAACTGCCCCACTAGTGTCCTAGAGGAGGGGAGTGGAGAGGGAGGGACCCGGGCCCGCCCTCTCCTCCAGGTCCCAGCCCAGGGGCCCTAGGGATAGCGGTAAACCACTTGAACTAGCAGTTCCTTCCCCTGGGCTACTTCCCTCTCCTGCCCTTCAGCTTGTGGGGGCTTCCTGCCCTCCCTCTGCACAAGCCAGGTGTCCCTTTCCCTAGGGTCTTGGTCTTCTTAGCTCACCGCAGCACTTCTCCAAACTTTCCTCTGCTTCCCTCCAAACTGTTCTCTGCTCCAACACCAATCCACTCTGTTTCTACTCCTCCAAACTGCTCTCTGCTCCAACACCAATCCACTCTGCTTCAACTCCTCCAAACTGTTCTCTGCTCCAACACCAATCCACTCTGCTCCAACTCCTCCAAACTGCTCTCTGCTCCAACACCAATCCTCTCTGCTCCAACTCCTTCAAACTGTTCTCTGCTCCAACACCAATCCACTCTGCTCCAACTCCTCCAAACTGTTCTCTGCTCCAACACCAATCCACTCTGCTTCAACTCCTCCAAACTGCTCTCTGCTCCAACACCAATCCACTCTGCTCCAACTCCTCCAAACTGTTCTCTGCTCCAAAACCAATCCACTCTGCTCCAACACCAATCCACTCTGCTTCAACTCCTTCAAGCTGTTCTCTGCTCCAACACCAATCCACTCTGCTTCAACTCCTCCAAACTGTTCTCTGCTCCAAAACCAATCTACTCTGCTCCAACACCAATCCACTCTGCTTCAACTCCTCCAAACTGTTCTCTGCTCCAACACCAATCCACTCTGTTTCTACTCCTTCCTCTGTCTGATTGCAGCAGGGGGGTTTTATCAGGTGACTGGCTTCGGGTGCTTTAATTGGTTTCAGGTGCTTTAATTTGCTTCAGGTGCTTTAATTAATCTATAGGAAACTTTCTTCCCTCTACAGGGAATAAGGCTCCCTTCTAACCCTCTCCTGCTTCCCTCTGGCCATGTTGTATCACAATACTAAGGGGCCATACTGCAGTCACAGGGTATGGTTTTTGCTCCTAGCCGGCCTACAGCTCACGTACTGAAAGCAACCAACCTTCAGCAGCATGTGCTTTCGTACAGGCAGTATAAACCCGCTCAGAACCTTGGGTCATTACTCACCTATGCTGAAGCATGTTCTGCCACGGTTTTACAGTCCGGTACTTGAGCTCGCTCAATGAAAGCTACCTCAGGTACGTTAACTGGCATTGCAATCCAGGGCCGGCTTTAGAAAGTGCAGGGCCCGATTCGAATACCCGGCGGCGGTCCGGGTCTTTGGTGGCACTTCGGTGGCAGGTCCTTCACTCGCTCCGGGTCTTCCGCGGCACTGAAGGACCCGCCGCCGAAATGCCGTTGAAGACCGGAGCGAGTGAAGTAAAAAAATTAAAAAGGCGCCTAAGTTAGGCGCTCTTCTTTAGGGCGCGGGGCCCTTTTAGGCGTGGGGCCCGATTCGGGGGAATCGGCCTAAAGCCGGCCCTGTTGCAATCACATCTCAGGATTGCAGTATAAGCCATACCCTGAATAAATAAAGCCCCGTCTCCCTAGCTTAGCCTATGGGGCAGAGTCACCTTTGGTATAGAAATCTCCCACTGCTGAACAAACCCCCAGGGTAGATTCCATTTCTACTAGACTATAGAATTAGCCATCCTAGGGAAAGGACTCGTCCGTCATCTGAATGTGTGTATTGAGTAACTTGGATACCTGAGGGACTGACACATCTGGCAGTGGGCTTTGGGTTTTTTCACCTCTGTGTCACGGGTTAGGACCCTGGCCAGATCAGCCATGATCAAAAATCTTCCCCACCCGATGAGTCTTTGGGGAGTTCTTGCTGGAGTCTTTCAGGAGTTCCAGCATGCCCTCCTCCTGCCCCCCCCCCCCCTGGTGTGGAGTGGTGATGCCTCAGTTTCTCCACATGATCTTCAGCCCGCTTCCCCTGTAGAGGTGGCTTAGCCCTCCAGCCAAGACACTTGTTCAACCCCTTCCAGGGTAACAGAGTCCTCTGGTCAAAATCCAACAGAAACGCCAGACAAAAGGATCATTAGCCCAGCTGGGGTCTGCTTCCAACCTCCTTCCTAGCAGGCAGGCTCCTATCTGCAAGGGCCTGTCTCAACACCCAGAACCATGTGCCTAGGCTTCAATCAAACCAATAATCCAGTACAGGCCCGCTCTCCTGCCATGGGCTCTGGGCAGCTGCCATCCCCAGACAGCATTGATTTCAACTGGAGTTATGCACCTATCCCTAACCCTAACCCTAACCCTGGCTGCTTAGTCCAGCAGGATTCACTGGTGTGAAAGTCACGTTACAAGCTGATAAAAGAAAGAACAATCAATAAAAAAGCCTGTCTCCCTCCAGATGCAAGGTGGGGGACTTCCAGCAGCCACTGGAGATTTTTCCAGACGTGGAAAAGAGACTCAGCAATTTCTCTCAAAAAAATATTGTTCTGAAGGAGACACTGAGGAAATTCAAAGGTACCAAGGGGGCGGAAATCCAGATGTGTGTCTGTGACAGGGAGGATTTAGGCACTAGGCAATTGGCTGCTAAGGGAAAGCCCAGCTAAATAACAGTAAAGGAATATTTCATCATCCCTGAAGTAGGGATAGGGTTTGGAGAGGTGTATATCATTGTGTTCTCATAGATGGATTTGCTCATCTATCTTAATTACTGAGGCGCGCGATATACTGGGGATGACATCAGTTCTACCTAACACAAAGGGATCAAATCATATTCTTGATTCTATTTTATTTCAAACTGCCTAGGAATTCGCAGGAGGTGAAACTCACCCCTCTGCTGAGAGCCAATGGTCCATCGTCTCTCATTTGAATTGTATTATGGAGATTCAAGAGGAGCATAGATCTTGGCCTGGCCCTTCTGTAGGGGGATGAATTCACGCTCTGTCCACCTTAATTTCTCTCTGTCTGGATAGCTCTGTCCCATCCCCTCCATTTGTTTCCCATCATAAAGTCCTGTTAGACTGGTGAATTGCAGAAATCTTCTCCTAAAGATAACACCATGACATGCCTCTCTCCTCTCTCTAGATTCTCTGCCGTCTGAATTGGAGGTGGAATGGGGTGAGTGTCTGGAAAGCAGCTGGAAAAGTGACTTGTGTCAGGGATATTTCCCTACTGAGAAGACCATGAGAGTTGTGGCTCGGGCTTTGCTTGCAGAAGAAGTTTCTGAGGTCGGACAAAGTCGCCTCTTGGCAATGAAGGAGGAGCTTTACAGGAAAGGGGGAAGGCCTTTAGCACCCCAGTATTAGTAACCCTTTAACTGCTGTTATCCCATGGGAGTGAGAAGGGGGCTGCTGGGCCATATGGAGACTG
Organism: Platysternon megacephalum; assembly: GCA_003942145.1. Lineage (NCBI taxonomy): Eukaryota > Metazoa > Chordata > Testudines > Platysternidae > Platysternon > Platysternon megacephalum. Next base: position 168,623 of record QXTE01000542.1, on the reverse strand, counting down.
GCCAGCTCTCATCGCCACTGAAAAATGGCAAAACAGCTTTGCTAAAAATTGGAAAATTTGGAAGTTGTTTCCATTTCTCGTGTCTCAAAATTCCACCCTGCCCCTGGGCTGGGGAGAGGAGTCTTGAGTTGGTGCCTTTTCCATTCCCCATGGGCTGGGGTGACCACCTGGGCTCTTTGGTACAAACAAGAGGCCTCTGCTCTCATTCAGGGCCACTGATTCCAATCCTCCAGGGTCATTCCATGTACACTGGGGTTTGCGTTCTCCCTTCGGCTGCCTTCTGGGTGGATACAGGACATCTCTGCAGCAGGCAGCATGATTCTCTTGTCTCTCTCTACTGCTGGGAGTGTCCCAGCCAGGACGGGGCTGCTGGGGAGTGTGAGAAATGGTCCCAGCCTTCCCCAGGGCTGAGCTCTGCCCCTAACGCTCTGATTCTCTCTCTCCCCAGCAAATGTGACTCTGGATCCGGACACGGCGAATCCCCACCTTGTCCTGACCGAGGATCAGAAAAGCGTGTGGTGGAAGGACACGCCTCAGGATCTGCCTGATAATCCCGAGAGATTCGATACGTACTGCTGCGTGCTGGGCCGGGAGGGATTCACCTCAGGGAGGAACGACTGGGAAGTGCACCTGGGGCAGCAGGGTTTCTGGACTGTCGGGATCGCCCGAGAATCTGTGTGGAGAAAGGGATGGATCAGTCTGGACCCCTCCCAGGGGATCTGGGCTGTGGGGCTCTGTGGGGGACAGTACCGGGCTTACCCCGACACCCTGCTTCCTCTGAGTAGGAGGCCTGGGAGGATCCGAGTTTCTCTGGACTATGAAAGGGGGCAGGTGGCTTTTTTTGATGTTGATAACGTGGCCCCGATCTTCACTTTCCATCCTGTCTCTTTCAATGGGGAGAGAATCCTCCCTTTCTTCTGGGTCTGGGAATCCCAGCTCACGCTGTGTCCCTGAGCTATGGGCTAGTCTATCCCAGTGTGGACCATGAACCGGGCTCCTCTGGCCTCTGACAAGCCCAGTTCTATGATCCTGGAAACTGACGTGTATTTCTGAGGTGTCAAAACGAGGAAGAGAGTGAAGCGGTCGGGCTAGAGAAGCAAATCGCATGGCCCAGCCCGTGTGTCTTGATCCTCCGTTCTTGGGGAGGATTGTAGGTGTCGGAAGGGTGAGCAAATTAGAAATTCTGTAGCAAGTTCTCTGGATTCTGTAGCCCCTGAGCAAAATTTCATGGGAGCTCCAGCTAATTGTTTCCTATGGAATATTTGACTTGAAGTGAAATGGGGTATTTATTTTGGCACTGAATTGGGTTTATTTTACTCTGTTCCCACACAGTCAGTTTCCGGGCTCCCATTCATGTGTTTATTGACATTGTTGGGAGAAGGAGAATCTGAAGGCTTTGGCTGCTGGTTAGTACTAATAGGGCCTTTAAGGACGTTTGGGACTGTGGATGTTTCTGCTAAAAGCGATCGGCAGTCAAAGGGTTAACAATGTCGACGAATGAAATCGCCCTCTTTAGGTTTCAGAGTTAAAACCCGTTGACTTCAATTATGTACTCCACATTTCTCAAGGCTGTGTGGTAAGGATGGGTGAGGGACAACAAGATGGGTCCTGAAGGATGGACCTGGAAAGAGGTGGAGAAAATTTTATGGACTTTTATAGTGTTATTGTTTTAGCAAGTGGATTCTATGTCTTTATGATCCACCAGATGATTGTATTAAAGTGTCTTGATCGCTCCAATGGGCTCCCTTGTCTTTCCTGTTTAGTACACAATACAGTAGCACCTCAGAGTTACGAACACCAGAGTTACAAAGTGAGACCGGTCAACCACACACCACATTTGGAACCGGCAGTACGCAGCCAAGCAGCAGCAAAGCCAAAAAAAAAAAGCAAATACAGTACAGTGCTGTGTTAAGCATAAACTACTAAAAAAAATAAAGGGAAAGCAGCATTTTTCTTCTGCTTAGTAAAGTTTCAAAGCTGTGTCAAGTCAATGTTCAGTTGTAAACTTCTGAAAGAACCAACATAACGTTTTGTTCGGCGTTACGAACATTTCAGAGTGACGAACAACCTCTGTTCCCGAGGGGTTTGGAACTTTGAGGTTCTACTGGAGAGAAATAAGCCAAGGAACCCTCAGAACTGTCTAACGGGTGCGGTGGTTGCTTTTTACCGACATGCCCATTGCCATGAGCGTGGGTTATTACAGTGAAAGGAAATGGCAATGAAAAGAACTTTCTCACCTCTTTTTAGAAATGCCCACAAGTCTACTGGGCAATAGTCAAGTGTCTTCATGTGGTTCCTTTGGGATCTAAATGTCCAGTGATGGAGGCACGACCGTCACTACATCTGGCTGATGAGCTAGCTCAGTGCACTTCTTGAAACCCCTCGTGGACTTAAACAAGGTTCAGGGGCAGAGGCGCTGATTTTCTGAGTTCCCAGGGGGTGCTCGACCCCCACTTTGCCCCAGGCCCTTCCCCCACTCCACCCCTTCCCTCAAGCCCCCACCTGCCCTGCCTCTTCTCGCCCCTGCTCTGCCCCAGGCCCCGCTCCCACTCCACCCCTTCCCCCAAACCCCACCCACTCCGCCTCTTCCCGCCTCTGCTCCGCCCCAGGCCTTGCCCCCACCCTACCCTGCCTCTTCCTACCCCCGCTCCTCCCTCTCCCCCCCCGAGGGCCTCCTGGATGCCAGTAAACAGCTGATCACTAGCGGAAAGGCAGCGCTGGAGGGAGGGGGAGGAGCTGATTGGCACTGCTGCCAGTGGGTGCTGAGCACCCCTATTTTTTTTCCGTGAGTGCTCCAGCCCCAGAGCACCCATGGAGTCGATGCCTATGTTCAGGGGCCTCGAGGGAAGCTGTCAGTCCGGCCTTCGGAGGTGGTGCTTCCTGAGGTGTTTATCTCATAGCGGCGTCTGTGCCAACCCAGACAACCCTACCATGGCTGCCAGCTAGTGGTGTGACCGTGTCGGCCGTTCCACCAACTTGGGTTTTAGATCTGTCCCTGCAGAACCTCACAGTTAGCTTCTTTGCCCTAATTATCCATGAATGAAAAGCCCTTGGCTGACACAAGCCCTGGAGTCACACAAAGCACATGTATTATCTTCCTTATTCTGGCAGAAGGGGCGGGGTGGGGGTGGGGCCTTGGAGGAGGATGGAGTGGGGGCGGGGCCTTGGCTGGGATGGGGGGCACAGTGGCCGGGGCCATGGTTTGGGCACCAGTGCCCCCTGCCCACTTTTAGGGAGCTTAAGCCGCTCCTGTCCCCCACTGGAAAGGTCCATAGACAGATAGACAAAACAATCACAACAACCTGCAGACAAACAGACTAAAATGTCAGGGCACCGACTTCCTGCTCTGCTTTGTCTCCTGTATCCCCTTCCCCCACCCATCGTCAACCTAAACCTAAGGGTCCTCAGGGCAGGGATGGTCTTAAACCTCTGACCACTGAGGGCAGATCTACGCTTAAAACGCTGCAGCGGTGCTGCTGTAGCACTTCAGTGAAGACGCTACCGATGCTGACGGGAAGACTTCTCCTGTTGTTGGCGTAGGTACTCCACCTGCCCGAGAGACGGTAGCTATGGGATTCTCCCGTCGACACAGTGTTCTCTACACTGGGGCTAGGTTGGTTTACCTGTGCCACTCGGGGGGGTGGATTTTTCACATCCCCTGAGCGATGTCGTTATACAGACTGAATTCCCTAGCGCAAACCAGGCCTCAGTTTCTGATTTTTTTTTATGATTGCTTGTTGCTCTGGTAGCACAATTTGCCTTGTCTTTAATGGTCTGCCTTGGCTGATATACGGCCCTGTCTACAGCATCCACTCCTTTCCCCACTCCAGGAAATCATGGGAATGTTAATGAATACGGAGGAAGGATTTTTGCTTTGACCCAGGTCCTGAAATGTATTGAGTCTCCTAACTTCCAATGGAGGCTAAATACCTGAGGATCTGGGCTTTTATTACAAGTTTGTCTGGCCTGCAGCACAACAGTACTCTGAGCCTGACTGGGGCAGGTCTAGGAGCTACAGGAATATCAACAAATAATATAAATACAACTTGGGTGGCACAAAGGTGGGAGATCAGCAGGGGATAAAGACGGACAGGGACAGAGATACGCTTAGCTTGGAGCGCTTCCCTACTTGGTAATCATAGAATCAGAACTGGAAGGGACCTCGAGACGTCATCTAGTCCAGTCCCCTGCCCTCATGGCAGGACTAAGTATTATCTAGACCATCCCTGACAGCTGTTTGCCTAACCTGCTCTTAAAAATCTCCAGTGATGGATAATCTTTATCTGTTAGGTGAAATCTGACTCCTAACTGCCAATAATTTTTCTTACTGTGTCTGGATTTAAATAAATGATTACGTTACATTCATTTATTGACATTTGGGGGCAGGATTTCACCATTCTGCCCTTCAGTAGCAGAGAGATGCATTCTCTTAATTGCGGTTTCAGAGTTTTTTTAACCTGGGAATTAAGTAGCATTGTTCCCTGCATGGGGAGGGTCACATTGCTCTCCAGGGCCTCAGGGGCTGAAACTAGATGGGGCTCATTCCAGCCCAGCAAATGAGCCGGCTCCAGGAGAAGAAATGCTGTCAGGATGCACTCAAAGGGAAGTGATGTGAAACTAATCTGCTGTCACACTTGTCCTCACGAAGAGCCATGGCTACTGTGGAAAAACTCCAAGAGGAAGCTTCTTGTTCCATCTGCTTGGAGTATTTCCAAGACCCGGTGTCTATACACTGCGGGCACAACTTCTGCCGAGCCTGCATCACTCAGTGCTGGGGCGAACTGGCTACAAACTTCTCCTGCCCCCAGTGCAGACAGACCGCCCAGCAGAGAAACTTCAGGCTCAACAGGGAGCTGGCGAACATGGTGGAGCTAGTGAAACAGCTGAAGTTACCTCCAACAAAAGAGCCAGAGGCGGAGCGAGTGTGTGAGAAACACAGGGAGCCTCTTAAACTCTTCTGTGTGGAGGAACAACAATTAATCTGTTTGGTCTGCAGAGAGTCCTGGGCGCATGGAGCTCATGCTGCGGTTCCCATAGAGGAGGCTGCCCAGAAGTACAAGGTAGGGAATCTCTCTCTCCAGAGTCTCTATTTATGCCTCTTTTATGGTTTTGGTTGGTTGCCTTTTCAATATCAAAATGGCAGCAGTTCAGTAAATTCTAGTGTAATTTGGGCCCTTCGCTGTGCAATTTCTAGACTAAACGTTTGGGTTTCTTTCCAGTTTAACCTGAACTCCTCATTTCCTGCGTTACTGATGGTCGATTTATGCTTACAACAGAGTTCTTGCATGGAATTTTGGCCCAGAGCTTCAGCGCTTTAGATTTCTGGATTCCATTGAAATCACTGGAAATTGAGAGCCTAGGAATCTTTGAGGAGCAAGGCCTTAGCCACTACATGTTTGATCTGTGCTCCTGATAACTGGGTTTTTTTCTAGTGGAACCTGAGCGCCTAACGTCTCATTCATTCAATTTGCTAACAAGCGTTCCTGCAAGGGGTTGTGCTGTTAAGTTACTGATCTGTGCACCTAACATTAAAGAAAATGTTATATAGTCTGGGAATTAGACCTAAATGAACGTGCCCTTTTGCATCGAAGGTCGCAGTCTTCCAAACACTAATTAGGGCTTGTCCATTATATGGAGAAATTCCTGATCAACTCCGTGTGTGAATGCTCTTATTTTGGAGCAAGAGTGCCCTTGCTCCTGTAAAGTGGATTAAGCTGAATAGGAATACGTCACTGTTGTTTTGGAGTAAACGTGTCCGCACATGTACTGTGCTTTAAATTCACACCCACAATGATTGGCAAGTCTAGATAAATCCTTATGCATATGCTTCAATTTATATTACCATGTCAATGAGGCTACTCAGAGTAGTAAGTTAAGCACCTGTGTGTCTCAGGATCAGGGCTATTTCACCCTGCAATTACATTCCTCAGGCACTGAACCTGTTGTGAATAAAACTGACTGAAGTAATACTCCTTGCTCCTTGCTCTATGCCACTTATTTCCCTCCCAATAAGGTAATACATTTCTCCAATTCTTGTACGCTGGGTATCCAGTTTAACACTGACTCCTAATTCCCTGGCTTTTTAATGGATGTATTTCGCTAACAACTGCAATGTTCTTGTAAAGATTTTTTACCCTTACATTACTGATCTGTGCTCTCAGTCTTAAGGAATATTTTTTGTTTAAAAATAGGATTTGAATTATTTTGTCTTTTTGCCATCTAATAATTCTGTCCAACACCATATCCTTGAGGGCCTGGACACATTGATCTGGATCCACAAAGAGATGTAGGGCAGGTCTACACTAGCGCTCAGGAGCGCCACCAGCTTCTTCGCCGCCCTAGGCGGCGGAAGGTCCCGCCCCCAAAATTCCGCCAACGACCGGGGCGCCAGCACCCCCCAAATAGTAGTGCCCTAGGCAACCGCCTAGGTCGCCTAATGGGTTGTGCCGGCCCTGCTAGCGCTTACTTCAGTATAACTTAAGTCGCTTGGGGGTGTGGAGTCGCCTGCTCTCCCGCTGATATAGCTACTGCCGCTCCGGGAGTGGAGTCACAGGTGCTGACTTTTTTTCCCTAGTGGGTGCTCCACCCCTGCTCCACTCCGCCCCTCCTGCCCTGCCCCGCCCCCTCCCTCATGGCCCCTCCCTCTTGCCCCTCGGCCCTCGAACAGCTGGTCAACATTGGTACAGCTGCGCTGCTGTAGGATTCTAGCATAGATGAGCCTTTAGATGTTGCAAGTCCCTTTCTGAAGCTGGTCTATTTGAAATAAAGTTGACTAAGGTCGTTTTAGTCTTCTTTTGTGTCATTAATTTCATACCCAACAAAGCAATAACCCACTCCTTGCTCCCCAGACCACCTGACTGCTAAGCAGGGTATGCAGAGCCCTTGGTTTGTGTAGATATACAGACCAGCATTATTTACTGGGGGGGAAAACCCCAGTGAATTATGGGAGGCAAACTTGGCCCCATCCAGGGAATTTACAATGCAACTGACATTAAGGAAGTTCTCCCTGTGAGTTAGAGTAGCTGGTAAAGAGTTTATTTAAATGAAATTTGAATTGGATCCACTCCTCCCCCACCCAAAACAGAAATCCCACTAAACCCTTTTTCTCTTCTCAGGAGCAAGTTAAGGCTCGACTGCAGGCTCTGAGGGAAGAGAGAGAAAAGCTCCTGGGATTGAAACTGACTGGTGAGAGGAGGAGCTGGGAGTATCTGGTAGGTGCCCAAAGCAGAGATGGGTATCTCTGCCTGTGAGTGAGTATCGCTGGCCTTGTCTAGATTAGGATTTAAATATGGGCTATTAGATCTTGGGGCTTGTCTACGCTGAAAACACCACCGCGGCACAGCTGTAGTGCTTCAGTGTGGACACAACTTGCGCTGACAGGAGGGGCTCTCTCATTGGCGTAGGTAATCCACCTCCCCGAGAGGTCGACGGAAGAATTCTTCCTAGCGCTGGCTACATAGGTACTTAGGTCGGCTGAACTATGCTGCTGACCACTGTGGTTAAGCTGATATAACTTTTAAGTGGAGCCCAAGCTTAAGAGCCTGGGATGTGACTGTTTGTGTCCCTCTGAGACAATAAATGTGTGTGTGTCAGGGTGTCTCTTGCTCTACGGCTTCCGTGTGGGGGCGGTATTTGTGTTTTGTTGTGACCACATGCTCCTGAGTGTGATGTGTGTGTGATTGCATTTCCACATGCAGAGGCAACACATAAGGGGGTCATGTGCCCTCCCAGATTTGCTGCACGGTTTGTACTGAGCATGCGCCCACGGATTGAGCATGCTCAGTAACACTGCTGAAGCCGGCTGCCCTCACTCTGACCACCCCCCCACTAGTGGCAGGCACTGGTCGTCTCTGTCCCTGGGAGCACCTGACAGGAAGTTTCTGGGTGTCTCTCTCATGTGTGTCCATGAGCATTTGTCTCTGCGGTTTGTATTTGTTTTTTAAATGACCGATGTGCTGATATCATGATTTTTCTCATCAGATTTTTTTGTTGGCTTTTAATTTCCAGCACCTCCCTTTGCCCAGGAGTCTCTGCCAGTGCAGTGTGTGTGTGTGTGTGTGTGTGAGAGATAGAGAGATGGACCAGGTCTACACTAACATGTTAGTTTGACCCAGCTATGTCATTCAGGGATGTGAAAAATCCACCCCCCCGAAAGGCGTAGTTAAGCTGACCTACCTGGTGTAGACAGTGCTAAGTCGATAGAAGAATTCTTCCATCAACCTAGTGACTGCTTCTCCGGGAGGTAGATTTAGCACAGCAATGGGAGAACCAGTGCCAGATTACCACATGGGCCAACAGGCTGGAAAAATCTCCACCTGCCACAGTCCCAGGGCGGGAGGAGCTCTCACTCCCCACCTCAACCTCGGTGCAGAGCTTCTCCAGCCTCGGTGCCGCAGTGGGGGTGGGGGAGGAGCAAGCGGGGGGTGGGACTGTGGCGGAAGGGGTGGAATGGGGGCGGGGCTGTGGGCGGAACAGAGGCGGGGCCACAGGGGAAGGGGCGGAACAGGGGTGGGGCTGCAGGCAGAAGGGGTGGGGTAGGGCCCCCTCACTTGCTCCATCCCAGGGCCCCAGGAGACCTTGATCTGCCTCTGGGGAGACCCCCTCCTGTTGCTGCAGTGAGTGTTTACACTGCCACTGTGCCGCTGTAGCGGTTTCAGTGTAGCCACAGCCAGAGAGAGAGAGAACGTTAACCTGAGTCCTGCCTCCTGCTGCCCTTTCTGCTGCTGGATGAATCTGGAGTTCACTAGGTCAATGATATGAGAACATCCTAATCATGCAATGCTGTAGCCAAAATGTGATCCTTGGATGCATAACCATGGGACTTTCAAGTAGGGGTAGAGAGGTTATTTTACCTCTGTATTTGGTCCTGGTGAAACCGCTGCTGGAATCCTGTGTCCAGTTCTGGTGTCCTCAGTTTAGAAAGGATGTTGATAAATTGGAGAGGGTTCAGAGAAGAGCTATGAGAATGATCAATGGAATAGAAAATGTGCCTTCTAGTCATAGATGCAAGGAGCTCCATCTATTTAACTTAACATAAAGAAAGCTTCAGAAGTGACTGGATCACTGTGTGTAAGTACCTACGTGGGAAACAAATGTTTGATAATGAGCTCTTTGAAACTAGAGGACAAAAATATACCACCATCCTCTGGCTGGAAGTTGAAGCTAGACAAATTCAGACTGGAAATAAGGCGTATATTTTTAACAGTGAGGGTAATTAACCACTGGAATATTACCAAGGGTCATGGCGGATTCTCAATCACTGATAATTTTTAAATCAAGATTGTTTTTTTAAAAAAAAAAGATATGCTCTAATTAAGGAGAAAATATTTCGGAAAATCCTATGGCCTGTGTTACACAAGAGGTCAGACTAGATGATCACAATGGTCTCTTTTGGCCTTGGAATCTATGAATCCATGCTAAAGATCACACACTGTTAACATAAATTAGGACTGACTAAGGAAGCTTTAGGAAGATCTCTCTCATCCATAGGGAGTTTATTTCAAAAAAAGTCTTGAAATGACTTTTTGGGGTAGTGAGAAATTTCCCTGTGGCAGACACATGGCTGTACGAAATACCCCTGATCTCTCTGCAGGGTCTTTACCTGCCCATTCCCCATTTCTATCTGTCTGTTACAGGAAAAGATCAAAAAGGAGAGGCAGAGAATTGGGTTTGAATTTCAGCAGCTCCGCCAGTTTCTGGAGGAACAAGAGTGCCTTCTGCTGGCCCGGCTGGAAGAGTTGGACAGGATTATGAAGTGGCAAAAGGAAACGGTCACCAGATTTCCCATGGAGATTTCCCATCTTAATAGCCTGATCAGTGAGCTGGAGGGGAAGTGCCAGCAGCCAGCGAGTGATTTCCTGCAGGTGAATTTCTTTTCTGTGGAGATAGGCTCCAGCAGTGGGCAGCTGCAGGAGCCTTTCCCCGTTGCCAGAGCCTTTCCCCACTTCTGTTAGAGACACCCCAGTTGCCTCTGCACAGTATCCTGAACTATCTTCACAGGGGATGATGCACAAAATTGGGGATGATGCACAGGGGATGATGCCAAAATTACCCCCAAAATTCTCTCTGATGTGGAATATTCCTGGTATGTAGCCTGCTCTCCCAGTTCTCTGTGAGACGCTGCCTACGGCTGCCATGTGCATGCAGGATGCGTCAGAGCCCCATGGCAACTTTGCTTGCCAGAGCTCTGCACTCAGCTAGTGCCCTAGGGAAGTTCAAATCCAAATGAGCCCATAAATATTTAACTTATTGTTTGTATTGCAGTAGCCTCCAGAGGCCCCAATGTGCCAGGCACAGAGAGAGGCTGCAGCAGAGCCAGCAAATCACCCCATAATCCAGCCTCCAAACATTTTGCTAAGGCAACATAACACGTGCCAAACCCAGGAATCTGCTGTGGAGATGGAGATGGAGATTGGAGTGGGAAATGTTAATCTTCCTGATTAGCATCTGCCTTTTGAAAACACCCTGGATTGTTTCTCTGTGCCCAATAGAACGTGCCACCTAACCCCAGGGGAAGATTTAGGGGTCGTTTTGGAAAATCCAACTCCGTGATCTAAATGCTTTAATAAATATGTAGAAGTAGGTTGTGACTTTAACCTATGGAACTTGATGGGTGAAAGCTCATTTCCTGCAGGCAGGATCTTTGGAATTTCACATGTGCAATCAACTTCCTTTCTCTCTTTTTCTCCCCTCTAGGACATCAGGATCACCTTGAGCAGGTACATGGCTCCGTCTCACTCCCCCTCGCCTTTCATTCTCTTGTCATGTTAAAACCACAGGGCACAGCAGTAAGGTGTAGGGGGCACAATCACAACTCTCCCAGTGTTAAGTTTAATTAAATGGTTTTAAATATCTTCCACCCAGGGCTTACTTTGTAATGAAAGAAGTGCCGTGGCTCAGGCAATTAGGAGCCATATTTTTTACTTTCATAACTGATGCGTCAAGCCCAGAGGTGCCGGGACTGTGAACTGCCAGGCCCAGAGGTGCTGGGGCTATGAACTGCCAAGCCCAGAGGTGCCGGGACTGTGAACTGCCAGGCCTAGAGGTGCCAGCACTGAGCCCTGGCACAAATTAAGCAATGCTTCCACCTCTAGGGCACTGGTTACAATCCAGCACTGCTGACTCTTTGGCTACGTCTACACTACACACCACTGGTGGTGGCATATAGGGTGTGTGTAGCTACACAACGCAATGAGAAACAGGCTCTGTCCACACTGTGCTGCGTAACTACATGCGGTGAAAGGCTCCAGCAGGGGGAGGCAATAGGGAAAGGCTGCCTTCCCCTGCGGCCTTCCCCTTGCCAGAGCCTTTTCCCACTGCCGGAGTCTTTCCTTGCTGTGGGGACAGGCTCCTGTAGTGGGAAGCTGCCAGAGCCTTTCCCTGCTGCCTCTCCCATTGCCAGAGCCTTTCCCCACTTCTGGAGTCTTTTTTCCTACAGGGGGGAAAGGCTCCAGCTGCAGGCAGTCAGTGGGATGCTACACTGCTGAAAACATCACTGAGTGGACAGGGAGGCATGGCTTGGGTGAGCAGAGAGCATGTGGGGTATGTTCTCGTATACATACTCTCACCCTTCAGGAGTGTCTTTACTCACCTAAGCCGTGCCTCATGGTCTGCACTGCTATTTACACCCATGCTAAGGGGGCCTCCCCGTGTATGCACTCTATACGCGCTGAAAGAACCATGCAGATGTACCCTATGTGTGGAGTGAGCTGTGTCTGGGGAGGGATTGGTCTGACTCCAGTTGCTGTTGGGCTTGAGGTCTACAATGCAAAGACCACTAGCAACATGGGAACATCCTGTCCATCAGAGCATGGAGGACATGGACCTAAGTGGCCATGTTGCAACTTCCTTCCTACCCATACATGTAGGCCCGGATCTTCTAAGGCATTGCAATGATGAGATTTGACCATAGGTTTCCACCTCTCAGGTGAGTGCCCTCTGGGACTGGCAAGTCATTCTCTGTCTGGCCCAAGTCATATTTAATTATGTATAAAAAAGTTGAACGACCTCGACAGGAGAGACTGCGAGACCCCCAGCAGAACATCCCATACCCCAGAGGTTACACATTTTGTGTGCCGTTAGGCATGTCTCAGCACATCTATAGGCAAGATAGGTGGGGGGACACCTCCGTGGTTTGAGGATCGCATTGCAGCATAGGCAGAAGACACCTATGGGGAGGTAGCAGTGTCCATGCCCAGAGGCAGAAACTTAGGTACCTAGGGCATTTTTAGAACATAGGAGCGGTCACATGGGGTCAGACCAAAGGCCCATCTAGCCCAGTATCCTGTCCTCTGACAGTGGCCAATGCCAAGTGCCCCAGAGGGAATGAAGAGAACAGGTAATCATCAAGTGATCCATTCCCTGTCGCCGATTCCCAGCTTCTGGCAAACAGAGGCTAGGGACACCATCCCTGCCAGCCTGGCTAATAGTCATTGATGGACCTATCCTCCATGAACTTATCTAGTTCTTTTTCGAACCCTGTTATAGTCTTGGCCTTCACAACATCCTCTGGCAAAGAGTTCCACAGGTTGACTGTGCATTGTGGCCGAAAGGTAGGTGTTGAGTGAGCTTACGCACCTACAGGATTGGGTGGCAGATGAAGGGGGTTGCAATGCCACCTAAATCTGGGACTCAGGTGCCTAAATCCCTTTGTGGATCTGGGCCTAATAGTCTCTGTAGTCTAAGGATGGATCATGACTGTGGGGGAAGCATGCACAGCCAGTGCCTTGGTGTCACCTTCTGTGAGGGTAGGACACGCAGAGGAATCCATTCTCCGTGACCCCCAGTGCAGCAGCATTGATTGGCATGAGCTTCATATTAAAAGGCAATTAAGTAATGCATAATAAGGAGTAATTAATGTAATTAATACAATTCACTTCAGAGAGTTTTCTCTCTCCAGGTGCGAGATGTTCCAGCAGCCCACGGGGATTTCTCTTGAGCTGGAAAAGAGACTCAGTGATTTCTCTCAAAAAACTATTGCTTTAAAGGAGACCCTGAGGAAATTCAAAGGTACCAAGAGGGGAGGCAGGCGGAGAATCAAGTTGTGTCTCTGTGACGGTAGGAGGGGACGGGCTCTGGCCACTTAGCGTCCAATGTAAAACCAGCAAAAGTACAGTAGAGGACCATTGGACGGGGCGGTGGGAACTGTCCAGGGCTAAAGAAGTTTCGAATGAGGATTCAGAAATGAAATAACATGAATATGGTTCAATGTTTTATTTACTTGTTTCTCCTACATCATGAGAAATTTGGGATCCAGGTGAAGGGAGCAGTGCCAGATCCAAAAGGGGCTGAATCCTGCTTATGAATAGGGTCCTATCAAATTCATGGCCATGAAAAATGCGTCACGGACCGTGAAATCTGGTCTCCCCATGTGAAATCTGGTCTTTTGTGTGCTTTTGCCCTATACTAGACAGATTTTATGGGGGAGACCAGTGTTTCTCAAATTGTGGGTCTTGACCCAAAAGGGAGTTGCAGGTGGGCCACAAGGTTATTTTAAGGGGGCTGCAGTATTGCCACCCTTACTTCTGCGTTGCTGCCTTTAGAGCTGGGTGACCGGAGAGTAGCGGCTGCTGACTGAGGGCCCAGCTCTGAAGGCAGCAACGCAGAAGTAAGAGTGGCAATCCCATACCAGGCCATCCGTACTCCTGCGGTGCTGCTGGCAGTGGCTCTGCCTTCAAAGCTGGGCTCCCGGCCAGCAGCCGCCACTCTCCAGCTGCCCAGCTCTGAAGGCAACGCTGCTGTCAGCAGCAGCACAGAAATAAGGGCAGCAGCACTGCGACCGCCCTTACAATAACCTTGTGACCCACCCACAACTCCTTTTTGGGTCAGGACCCCTACAATTACAAGACCGTGAAATTTCAGATTTAAATAACTGAAATAATGAAATTTATGATTTTTAAAATCCTATGACTGTGAAATTGACCAAAATAGACCATGAATTTGGTAGGGCCCTACTTATGAATGAATGGAGAAAGAGATCCAGTAAACAATAGTTTAATAACAGAGAAAAAGGAACAGATCCAGGAGATAGAGCTGGGGGCTGGGAGTCAGGAGACCTGGGTTTTGTTCTAACTCCTCCACCGATTCAGTGAGCAACCCTGGAAAAATCAATTCAGTTCTCTGTGCCTCAGTTTCCCCATCTCCAAAATCACAACGTTCTATTCCTAAAGCACAGCCACCCCCTTGCACTTTGTGCACAGGAAGTCCCTTCTGGCTTCCGGCAGGAAAGAAAACATGGCGCATCCGTGGTAGGTCACCGCTGCTATTTTAGTGCTGGCCATCTTGAAACCTGCACGGAGAAGGAAAGCTTCTCGCGTGCCCTCTCTCAGCTCCTTGCAAAGCTCTCCCATTAGTTAGCCTAGCAAGTGACGATTTACACCAAGTCTCCCGGCTTAGGTCAGCCCAGCCCCTCACCATTAGGGAGCAACCAGTGGGGCTGATCAAAGCTCGATGGGTCAGGCCAACAGACAATGAGAACTGCAGTCTGCGCTGGGTTCTCTGATGATCAATCTAGGAATGTATTGGTGTTCTGAGATCCTTCAAGGAAACAAGTGATATAGTCACATAAAAATGCTCCTGGGATATTCTTGATTCTGTTTAAGGTACATCTGGCTTGACTAAACAAGCTTTTTCTCTCCATATCTCTGCCCCTTTCCCTCTCTCTGTTTCCCTTCCCTTATTAAGTGGACTTGTTTAATTCAGAGTGGAAAGCTGGGCATAAAGCTGACTGCATGACATCTCTCCTCTCTAGACACTCTGGCTCTGGAACTAGAGACCGGTGCAGGGAGATCTCTAGCATGGGGCGTGGACACCATAGGAAGAAAGGGTGAGTTTTTACAGGGATATTTCCTGGTTTGCATTTGTAGCTCCGGCTTGAATGGCAGAAGAGCCTCTGAGATCAAACAAAACAGCCTACTGCCAACAGAGAGAGAGAGAGGGTGACTGGAAAGGGAAGGGGGACTTAAACATCCTACAATATTAACCCCTTAACTGCTGTTCCCACATGACAAGCGTAGCATGGGAGTGAGACGGGGGCCGGCAGTGCAATCCACTGACTGAATGGGACTCAGTGCTGTTGGCTTGATCCTCCCCCAGTGTCCCTCCGGGGCATTTGCTTCTCTCCCTCAATCGCCTGGATCTCCCATTTTCTCTTCCCACTGGGTTGCAGTGTCTCCATTTATGATCCTCCCTTCACCCTGGCTCTTTAGGACCTCTCCACTGTTGCCTGACCCTTTGGAAGGTTAATCATGTTTGGATTGGCAGCCAATTGATCGGCATGTGATAAGGTTCTTCCTCCAGAATCAGACCTAACACTATGGAGATCGATATCTTGTGGGGAGTCTCAGGTTGGATGACAAGGACATGTACCCTGAGGACAAAGTAAAAACTTAGATACCTTTATGAAAATAATGGAGAAAGCTAGAAAAGACCCAAGCCACATAACAAGGTAGAGATCATACAGGACCGAGGTTATCTGTGCTATCACTCGATGCATAAGCTCCCAGAATTGCATACTCACAGCCTTGGTTGAGGACCTGGTGGTAAGAGACAACAAGACCAGCCCCATCTCTGGCATCTATAGGCTAACACAGCAGTTCTCAAACTTTAGCAACCCGAGGACCCCATTTTGATTTAAAATTTTTCATGGACCCCCAAACCCTCCGCTCTGCCCCAGGCCCCGCCCCACTCCACCCTTTCCCCCAAGGCCCCACCGCCGCCCCATCTCTTCCCACCCCCGCTCCACCCCTGCCCCTCCTCTTCCCTGCCTCCTCCCTCGAGCATGCCCCATCCCTGCTCCTCCCCCTCCCTCCCAGCACCTCCTGAATGCCACTGAACAGCTGTTCCCTGGCATGCAGGAGGCACTGGGAGGGAGGGGAAGGAGTTGATCAGCAGGGCCAGTGGACCCCCTGGAGTACTCTCGCAGACCCCTAGTTTGAGAAATGCTGGGTTAACATGTAACAGCCATTTCAGCCCATGATCATATCGTCACCCCTTGCTCCAGCGGATTTGCGGTTATTCCTTCTGATGTTCCTTGCGGTAGCACTGACTGGAACATTGTAACTTGTACCATTGAGCAAGCTTTCCTTAGTTCCCAACATCTAAAGGTAACCATTAGGCCATTAATCTATGCCAAGGTTTACCACCTGCTTAACCACGCTTATGCTAACTTATGCTTCAGCAGTTCTCAAACTGGGGGTTGGAACCCCAAAGTGGGTCATGACCCCATTTTAATGGGGTCACCAGGGCTGGCTTAGACTTGCTGGGGCCCAGGGCCAAAGCCAAAGCCCGAGCCCCACCACCTGGGGCTTCAGCCCAAGCCTGAGGGCTTCAGCCCTAGGTGGTGGGGCTCAGGGTTACAGGCCCCCTGCCTAGGCTGAAGCCCTTGGGTTTTGGCCTCCCTGCCTGGGGCAGGAGGGCTTGGGCGGGCTCAGGCTTCGGTCCCCCCTCCTGGTGTCATATAATAATTTTTGTTGTCAGAACAGGGTCGCGGTGCAATGAAGTTTGAGAACCCCTGATTAACAGTACACAGGCCTGTAGCTTTCTCACATTACAGCTGAATATAATGAAAGCAGCTAAATATAGTGAAGGCGAGTGTCACGGAGTGTGGGGGAGTCAGGGCCCCGCACCCCCCACTTCCTGCGATTCACCGTGACTCTCAGCCAGCCAGTAAAAGAGAAGGTTTATTAGATGACAGGAACACAGTCCAAAACAGAGCTTGTGGGTACAGAAAACAGGACCCCTCAGTCGGGTCCATCTTGAGGGGGTAGGGAGCCCAGACCCCGGTGCTGGGCCTCCCTCCGTTTCCCCAGCCAGCTCCAAACTGCAATCCCCTCCAGCCCCTCCTCTGGCCTTTGTCTCTTTCCCGGGCCAGGAGGCCACCTGATCTCTTTGTTCTCCAACACCTTCAGTTGGCACCTTGCAGGGGAGGGGCCCAGGCCATCAGTTGCCAGGAGACAGTGTGCCAGCCATTCTCTGTACAGACAGCATCACACTGGCCCTCTAGGGCTCTGCAACAATCACATACCCTTATCCCACCACCTCGATACTTAAGAAAGGCATAGGGGAAACTGAGGCATTCACACAGTATTCAGGGAAAACATTAAGAACATTCCTGCTTCGTCACAGCCAGACAGTGGATATCGGCAAGCTTGCCCTTTGGGCTACACCACTGGCTGCCTCCTCCTCCTGTCTGCCACATGGGCTGGGAGGCAGCTCTCCATCAGTTGACGTCCCCTATTTCTCTTCCATTCCGCAGTGGGCTGGGTGCTCTTCCCCAGGGGTCCCCCCCCACTGCTCAGGAGTTTGGGCTGTGATCTGAGCTGCCTCCTCCTTCCTCCTTGCTAGCTGGGGCCAGGGTGTCTCTCCCTAACAGGCACAGCTGGTGACTCCCAGGCTTTGCTGCCTCCCCTGCTCTGTCCCTGCTGCTGGCAGTGGGGCAGCCCCCACAGGGAGACTCAGCAGGGGAGGAGGCAGAGAGAAGCAGTCACAGCAGCAGATATAACAGCACCCCTAGAGCCTGGGAGAGGACAGAGAGCCGGGACAGAGAGGCAGAAAATCAGGGAGCGATCCAGCTAGGACAGGGCTGCTCGGGAGAGCGAGAAAAGGTCCCCATCTTCCCCAGGGCTGAGCTCTGCCCCTAACGCTCTGATTCTCTCCCCCCAGCGAATGTGAATCTGGATCCAGACACGGCTCATCCCCAGCTCGTCTTGTCTGCGGACGGGAAAGGCGTGAGACGGGGACACGAGCAGCAGGATCTGCCCGACAATCCTGAGCGATTCAATTCCGTTCTCTCTGTGCTGGGCCGTGACGGGTTTGCCTCAGGCAGACACTACTGGGAGGTGGAGGTGGGCGTTGGGGGAATCTGGTCGGTGGGGGTGGCCAGGGAGTCTGTAAGGAGGAAGGGACGGATGAGCAATTACCCTGAGCAGGAGATCTGGGCTGTGGGTCACTGGGGCGGTCAGTACCGGGCTTACACCTCCTGTGAGACCATTCTGCCCCTGCCTACGATCCCCAGGAGAATCCGGGTGGCTCTGGACTATGAAGTGGGGCGTGTGGCATTTTTTGATGTTGACAACAAGTTCCTGATCTTCATTTTCCCACCGGCCTCTTTCACTGGGGAGAGACTCTTCCCTTTCTTTTTGGCGGGATCCCCACTCCGGCTGTGTCCCTGAGATAGCGGTGAAGGGGAATGGTCCTATATGATCATAGGTGCTGACTCCACAGGTGCTCCGGGGATGGAGCACCCCTAGAAAAAAAATAGTGGGTGCTCAGCACCCATCAGCCACAGTTGTTCAGCGGCGTGGCCGATCAGCTGTTTGGCAATGCCCCGATCAGCTAATTGGGGGGCTCTGTAAGCAGCTGATGGTGGTGCCAACAAACAGCTGTTTGGTGGCTCAGAGAGGGGTTTAGGGGAGGGCAGAAAACAGCGAGTGGTGGGCAGGCGGGGGCTTTGGAGAGTGGGTGGAGCAGGGGTGGGAAGAGGCAGAGCAAGGGTGGGGCCTTGGGGGAAGGGGCAGAGTGGGGGCGGGACCTCAGGGCGGAAACACCCCCGGGGAAAAATAAAAGTCGGAGCCTATTCATGTGACCACCTTAAAATAGGTTTCTCTAACTTCTGACTCGACGACACTGAGGCTAGAGCGTATTTCTGGCCAGTCAAAACAGCAGAGAGATGGACGTGAAGGCGAAGCAAATGGCATTTGTCTGTCAATTCTTTATGATTCTGGAGGCCCAGGGATTTTGCAAGGTCAGGGAATAAGAAATGCTGCCCGTAGTCACCTGTGATTCGGCAGCCTCTAGGGGAAATTTTGCAGCAACGTCAGAGACAATTTTAAAGGGCGTTTTTAAATAGATTTAAATGGTGCAGTTAGTGCAGCAAGATATTTGATTGTGTTTATTTTACACTATTCCCAGGTGATCAGTTTCCAATATCCCAACATCTTTGTGCTGAGAATGCGTAGCTACAGGAGAGATTCTTTTAAGGGGGAGCTGGAGGTTTTAGTTTCTGGATGGGGGACATTTGGGGATTTTGGCACAGGACCTTAAAGGTATATAGGGGTCTATTTCAATGGGAGTTACACACCTAAATACATTTGAGGATCTGGGCCATTGGCACCTGGGGTGGGATGAGATGCTGTTTGGCATTGAGGGATCAGCGTGTAGCTGGAGGTTTTGGTGAAAACGAGCAGCAGCGAAAGAATTGACAATGCCCAATGTAGTAGGAAGAGAACCTAAGATATAAGCCCTTGTATCAGAGGCCTGGTATGAGGCCTGAGCTAAAGTAGTGGGCAAACTTTGCTGATATAAAGCAAAGTTAGCAAAAGTCAGGCTGTGAGCAAACGTTAGGCTCCGCCTGCTTGCAAGCTCACAGAATCTGGCAATGACAGGGCTAATATTTCAGAAACACAGATTCCTAAGAAGTGCTAGGCGCAGAGTACTCACCCAAACACATTCTAGAAGAGTGGTACCAGAACATCCCCAATATCAAGGATGGTACCAAAACATTCCCCGAGGATAACAGGAACACACTGACCTCTCCTAAAAGATAAGGTCAGGATGACAGTGTAATAAATAAAGATGTTTTAATCAAACCAATATGTACAAGGAAATAAGTAATAACTAGCTACGTCAGGGGGCAGTAACTAACTATGTCAGAGGGGCAGTACGTAATTTGTTTGTATCAGGGTATAAAGATGTATCTCTGAGAGAGTGTCTTGGTCCAGCCGAGGGGGCAATGGAAAGTCCCGCCATTCACTGAACTGTGTCCATTGTCATCAGCATGTCTTCGTATCCTCGTAAAGTCTGCCAAGTGCTATTACCTCACTTTGTCGACAATAAACCTGGCCTGGTGCCTTCAAACCTTAACGGATCTTGTGGTCATTGGGCGGTTCGCTCGAGGTCTGCTGGGTCGGCTGTCTGCGCAGAGCTGGGGCAGCACACAGGGAGAACACACACATGCAGCCTAACATCTAACCACACCCATCTTTATGTTTGAGTTAAAAACCCATAGAACTTGATGGGGGAGTCCATATTTCTCAGAGCAATTGGAGGCGGGGGAGGTAGGGAAGGGAGAGGAGAAGACCAAAGAGGGGAGAACCTGAAGAGAAGGGAGAAAACGAATCATTTCCAAGTTTGAAGTTTTACAGTTTTTTTAAGGAAATGGGTTTGACCTTTTCAGGATTCACAAAATTGATTGTGTTAAAGTGTCTCGATAGCTCAAAAAGCAGGGCTGGCCCACAACATTTTGGTACCTGAGGCAGGGAGCTCAAATGACGCCCCCATGCCCCCTCGCTTGGGCCAAAACTTTGAAAGGTCTCAATTCTGCCTTCTTCCTGTTCTACTCCTCTCATGGTACTGCTCTGCTACCTACCCCAATACAGGAGAACTAACAACTTAAAATGCCTTGTTCAAAAATGCCTGAACAGCAAATATAACTTTTCTTGTCTGCATAGTAAACACTAGAAGCAGCAAAGAATCCTGTGGCACCTTATAGACTAACAGACGTTTTGCAGCATGAGCTTTNCTCAGGAACCAATCCATGCAACAAACCTCGATGCCAACTCTGCCCACATATCTACACCAGCGACACCATCACAGGACCTAACCAGATCAGCCACACCATCACTGGTTCATTCACCTGCACATCCACCAATGTAATATACGCCATCATATGCCAGCAATGCCCCTCTGCTATGTACATCGGCCAAACTGGACAGTCTCTAAGGAAAAGGATAAATGGACACAAATCAGATATTAGGAATGGCAATATACAAAAACCTGTAGGAGAACACTTCAACCTCCCTGGTCATACAATAGCAGATCTTAGGGTGGCCGTCCTTCAGCAAAAAAACTTCAGGACCAGACTTCAAAGAGAAACTGCTGAGCTCCAGTTCAGCTGCAAATTTGACACCATCAGCTCAGGATTAAACAAAGACTGTGAATGGCTTGCCAATTACAGAACCAGTTTCTCCTCCCTTGGTTTTCACACCTCTGCTGCTAGAACAGGGCCTCATCCTCCCTAATTGAACTAACCTCGTTATCTCCAGCTTGCTTCTTGCTTGCATATATATACCTGCCCCTGGAAATTTCCACTCTTGCATCCGAAGAAGTGGGTATTCACCCACGAAAGCTCATGCTGCAAAACGTCTGTTAGTCTATAAGGTGCCACAGGATTCTTTGCTGCTTCTACAGATGCAGACTAACACGGCTACCCCTCTGATAGCAAACACTGGCATCTTTATCAGTTTGAATAATCAAAGTGGTGCTTTCCGTGCCTTCTTGGTTGCAAAGATTTGGACTGCTTCTTGCTGAAGGTCCACAGTCTGGGCCAGCTCATGATCTATTGAGATGGTTGCAAGGCCGACCAGCCTCTCCTGTGTCATTGTGGAGCGTAGATGTGTTTTTATTAACTTCAGCTTGGAGAAGCTGCATTCTCCACTGACAACTGTTACAGGAAGTGTTAGAAGTATGCGCAGAGCAACAAAAGCATTTGGAAAGAGGGTGGTCATCTTATCTGTGCACATATATTCCAGAACAGCCTTTGGAGTTGATCCTGCTGAAATGTATCTTGAAAGGGCTTTCAGTTCATCACCTAAATCACTCACATCAATATCGCACATGTCATTGTGTGTCAACACTGTCTCTAGTGCCCTGCATTGCTGGTGTAGGTCTTCTTCAGGTATAGTGAGCAGTTTTGGAATACATACAACATCCCAAATATACTGCTGTGTTCCTTGAGCTGCATGAAATGTTCTTCAACTGACTGTATTGCACAATCTAGCACCTGGTTAAAGAATTCAACTTTGAATTGTTGTTTGGGGTCTCTTATGGGATTATCCCGTGCCTCGTAATCAAAATGTCTTCTTCTTCGGTGACTCTTGTATTCTTGAATCGGTGGGAAAATAGCTTCAGTGTGAAGTTCCTCTGCCAACTTCTGTGCACTCTTCAGAACGTTTTGAAATCCCTCATCTGACCGGTAAGACGGTGGGTATGACGTTGCTTTGTCCAGTTGTTCCATTGCTCCAGATATCTCAAGGTCAACCCCTTGGAGTCTCTTGCTTACAACATTTATTTCAAACAGTATGTCATGCCACATCACTAAGGGTACGTCTACACTACGGGATTAGTCCGAATTTACGGAATTCGATTTTATGAAACCGATTGTATAAATTCGATTGTACGCGGCCACAGTAAGCGGATTAATTCGGCGGTGCGCGTCCATGCAGAAAGACTAGCGTCGAATTCCAGAGCGTTGCACTGTGGGTAGCTATCCCATAGCTATCCCAGAGTTCCCGCAGTCCCCCCCGCCCATTGGAATTCTGGGTCGAGATCCCAATGCCTGATGGGACAAAAAACATTGTCGCGGGCGGTTCTGGGAACATCCTCCCCCTCCCTACGTGAAAACAACGGAAGACAACCATTTCGCGCCTTTTTTCCTTGTTGAACTGAGCGGACGCCGTACCTCGGCAAGGATGGATCCCGCTCAGCTCAAGTTTGCAGTCATGAACATTGTAAACACCACGCGCATTATAGTGCAGTTTATGCTCAACCAGGACCAGAAAAGCCAGGCGAGGAGGAGGCGGCTACGGCAGCGCGGCGACGAGAGTGATGCGGACATGGACATGGACACAGAATTGTCTCGCGCCACGGGCCCCGGCGCTTTGGAGATCATGTTGGCAATGGGGCAGCTTCTTGCTGTGGAACGCCGATTCTGGGCCCGGGAAACAAGCACTGACTGGTGGGACCGCATAGTGCTGCAGGTGTGGGACGATTCCCAGTGGCTGCGAAACTTTCGCATGCGTAAGGGCACTTTCATGGAACTTTGTGACTTGCTTTCCCCTGCCCTGACGCGCCAGAACACCAAGATGAGAGCAGCCCTCACAGTTGAGAAGCGAGTGGCGATAGCCCTGTGGAAGCTTGCAACACCGGACAGCTACCGGTCAGTCGGTAATCAGTTCGGAGTGGGAAAATCTACCGTGGGGGCTGCTGTCATGCAAGTAGCCAAAGCAATCGTTGAGCTGCTGCTAAAAAAGGTAGTGACGCTGGGAGATGTGCAGCTCATTGTGGATGGCTTTGCTGCAATGGGATTCCCTAACTGTGGTGGGGCGATAGATGGAACCCATATCCCGATCTTGGCACCGGAGCACCAGGGCAGCCAGTACATAAACCGCAAGGGGTACTTTTCTATGGTGCTGCAAGCAATGGTGGATCACAAGGGACGTTTCACCAACATCAACGTGGGATGGCCGGGAAGGGTTCATGACGCCCGCGTCTTCAGGAACACTAGTCTGTTTAAACGGCTGCAACAAGGGATTTACTTTCCAGACCGGAAAATTACCATTGGGGATGTTGAGATGCCCATCGTTATCCTTGGGGACCCAGCCTACCCCTTAATGCCGTGGCTCATGAAGCCATACACAGGCAGCCTGGACAGTACTCAGGAGCGGTTCAACTACAGGCTGAGCAAGTGCAGGATGGTGGTAGAGTGTGCCTTTGGACGTTTAAAAGGTCGCTGGCGCTCGTTACTGACTCGCTCGGACCTCAGCCAAACCAACATCCCCATTGCTATTGCAGCTTGCTGTGTGCTCCACAATCTCTGTGAGAGCAAGGGGGAGACCTTTATGGCGGGGTGGGAGGCTGAGGCAAACCGCCTGGCCGCTGATTACGCGCAGCCAGACACCAGGGCGATTAGAAGAGCACACCAGGAAGCGGTGCGCATCAGAGAAGCTCTGAAAACAAGTTTCAGTGCTGCCCAGGCTCCTGTGTGAAAGTTATGTTTGTTTGTCCCTGTTGAAAACCCGCCCACTTGATTCACTCATTCCCTGTAAGCAACCCACCCTTCCCCCTTCCCCCTTCGATCCCAGTTTTATTTAAAAAAAAATAAAGTCAGTGTCGTTTTCAAATTACAAATCAAGAACTTTTTATTAACGGGGGGTAATGAACATAGGGAGAGAAATAACCAGGTAGTCCGGGTGGGGTTTGGGAGGAGGGTAGGAGTGAAGGAACAGGGCAGGAACAACATTCAAAATAATGAGAGCCTTTTGCTCGGGCTCTCTAATGGGGTGGACTGGCAGGTTGCACGGAGCT
>QXTE01000542.1:66465-142299 GCA_003942145.1 Platysternon megacephalum | reverse complement strand
CAGTGCTAGGTTTTGGGTAGCAAGCATTCTCACAATGGCAATGAGCCTTTTCAGAACATTTTGCCAGTAAAGAGACTCTGATGCAATCTTCTCTTGATGCTGATCATCTATGGTGGCCTTTAACCTTAGTCTCATCTCAAGCTCTTTCCACCTATGGAATGCTCTCTGGTGATTTGCTGCCTTCTCATGGCATGCCAGATTTCTAGCCAGATTTTTCCAGTCCTTTGTTCCTGTAGAACCCAATGTGGCTGGAACATTAGACTGGAAGAGTTTGCAACAAAAACAGTATGCAGCATTCTGGGTTTTTGAGTACATAAGCCATGGCCTCTCCACTTTGTCGCCATTGGGGATTTCACGCCAGTAATGTGTTGGATGGAAACTTCTATTTTCATTGTCTTTGGGGAACATGAAGTTTTTCACTTGCTGTGGCCCATGCAGTACAAGGAAGTCCCTCAGGCTACTGCTCAAGTGGGTCCACAGTCCTGGATCATCTAGACTTAAGGAACTAAACTCAGCAGCAGCTGTTTCTTGCACCTCCACCACACTCTTCTCTGATCTACACTTTTCTTCAGGACTGTGCATGGGTACATCCATTTGAGATGGAGATATGGATGCTGCAGTAGCTGCCAGGTCACCTGCACTCTGACTAACTGGAAGATCAGGCATCTCCTCACCACTCACATCCTCACTGGGACTGGGGGCTCACCATGAACGTTTGTGTCTACGTACCTCAGGAGAGCTCCTTCCTGCTTAGATAGAAAAGCTTCCTTTCTTTTTCCGAATGCTGCCCCAGGGCGTGTGCTTCTTTCACTCATGACTGCTGTTCTGTGCCAGCTATAGTGGCTCTTAACACTCAGTTGAAGGGGACAAATAAGCAGGCTGGTAGCAGGGCCTGAGTGAGGGAAGATATCAGTGTCTTAAGGGCCTAACTGGCTCCTACTACTTCAGTTGACTGCCTGTTCTCCTCAAGTGGGTTCAGGGAAACAGGAAGCTCCCTGAGAAGCTGGTGTTAATCAGCCCAGGCTCCTAGGGGTGCTAGAGAGGTACATAAGAGGCTCCTCCCCCTCTCTCCCCCTGCAGCTCCTGCAGCTTTCTGTTATTCCCTCTCACCTTTTCTCCTGCCTGCCTGTTATGTCTCTTGTGCCCTCCTTCCTCCAGCACAGCACTCCACCATCTCTGTGCATCTAGAGCAGAGAGAATACACATGCACCAACAGCAGACACAATTTTCTACACTCTGGGTCCTAGTGGTGCCTCTCCCTCCCCCCACAGTCTGGCACCTGAGGCAGCCACCTCAGTTTGCCTCATGGTAAAGCCAGCCCTGCTTTTGTAGCTGGTTTGGTACATCTTATAAAAGAATAACCATCAGTTTGGGGGTGTGTTTGCCCTATTTCTCAGCAGTTCGTCCTGAATTTGGCATCCTCAGTTGTGACCCACCAAGGCACGGTTACAGAAGTGTCTAGTTATTAAGCACATGTTAATATCTATGAGTGGAGGCACTGATGACAATAGAAGTTTTACTGGATTAAGAACTAGAAGATTTGACTCTCCACCTTTCTTTCTAGAGGAATTCCTGCCCAGAGCTCCCGTGCCTGTTTATTTTCCTTTCCTGCCTGCAGTGGCCCTGATACACCTCAGAAGTCTCCGTTTTTTCCTTAACTTTAAAATAAAGACTTTTCTTGGTGTTTGGTTTTAAATGTTATCCTGTGAGAACTGCAACTCAGTCACTGTAGTGTTGTGTTTAAGAGCCTTCTGGAAAGTAACTAGCCTTTAAACAGAAGTAAAAGCAGTGTTGCCAATTCTCATGATTTTGTCATGAGTCTCGCGATAATTGTTTTCCTTAAAGCTCCAGCTCCTGGAGTCAAGTGGATAGGTGATGATTTCAGCCTTCCTTCTTAAAGAAAAATGAAGTTTCTAGCCCTCGTGGCTGTGGAGAAAGCTTCAAAATGTGACCCCAGTGCACCCTAAAGGCTCAAATAGCAGAAGGCAAATAAAAAGAACCCCACATCTATTATTTTTACATGATCTCAAGAATTTAAAGCCAATCTCACAATTTTTGGTGAGCCTGATTCATGATTTTTGAACATATGGGATTGGCAATACTGTGAAAGTGACTTGAAAGTGTCAGTTTCACTCCTGTTTAAGGTTAGTTTCTAGTCTATTATTTGTAGTGAGGTAACACCCCTAGAGCCCCAGGCAGGTGCAGTATAAACTCATGGGGCCTTGCCCTAGTAGGATGTTTCCAAAGTTAAAGGATCTATTCCAAACTGCAAAAAAGTGATAGAAAGTAATCTAGATTTTTCTACAATTGTTTCAATTGTTGTATTCCAGAGTTAGTAACAAAGAATATACATTAAAATTTTAAACCTAATCAGTGTCCCTTAAGAGACTTGACACAAGATATCAGAGGAGTCCGGTGGCACTTTAAAGACTAACAGATTTATTTGGGCATAAGCTTTCATGGGTAAAAAACCCACTTCTTCAGATGCATGGAGACCCATGAAAGCTTATGCCCAAATAAATCTGTTAGTCTTTAAGGTGCCACCGGACTCCTCGTTGTTTTTGACACAAGATGTGAGAACATGTTACTATTAAAGCAGAATGGGTCTAATATTTATTTAATCCTCTTTTTTTTATATATAGGAATTAGATAAAGTGCTCCTATCAGCTAATTTCTAAGTTATCTGCAAAAAAAACCCTAGAATTTTCAGGTGCCTAAGTAGCCCCTGGAATCACAGTTAAAGTTTCTCTCCCTCCCCCCGCTACCAAAATCTGAAATGGTGCCCCTGGGATGGTGGTGGGGACGCTGTGGGGAGGGCAAATGTCCTTTTGTCAGCTAGTGAGGGCGTCTGAATGGGTGGTGGGTGTGAGTGGAGATGGCACGTCTGTGTATAATGCCAAGGTTACAGTGTTCACGTCAAATACGTGAAATCCCAGTGCTGAAATTGGTCAGAGACAGTTTATACCCCTTTCCACGGGGTTTAGTTTGATGGGGTTGCCTTCATGGTTAAATGTGAATGAGCTCCACCTTTGAGAAGAATTTCACCTAATTTTTTAAGGTGTTTCTTGTTTGAGCAGAAAATGGCCAAATGTTTTTACCTTTTAGGATTTGGGAAATTATTGCATTAAAGCATCTTTAGAAGGTCTCTTGTCTCTTCTCTCAAGGTCAGAGCATCGGAACTCTCTTGACACATGATTTGTTTGGGGTTTTTTACTTCTGTCATTTGTTATTTATTGATCTAGAGGAGGTTGAGGTCAAGCAGAACAGCACCACCAACCCCTCTCTCTATCTCAGCTTAGGAACCACTGTGTTTATGGTTGTGCCCTACGAAGGCGTTTCCCCTGTGGGCCGACCGTGATGGACCTGCAGATTCCAGTGTGGGATGGTTGAAGTTCAAGGCCAGTTGGGAACCTAACTTCCTTAGCTCCTTTACAAATCCCGGACAACGTTTCCAAGCCCAGGAAGGTTATGGGGCATGGGCAGAGGCTGCAGATACAGCTGTCATGAACTGTCTCCAGAAGTCGTCAGTTGCGATCAAACATGGGACCTTCAGCACCAAAAGCACAAGCCTCTATGACTGATGCAGGGTGTTACAATCATTGCAACTGGCCAGCAGGGGGAGACATGAGCAAACGCACAAAGCCACTATTAAATGGCTACATTTTTCCCACCCAGTGAAGTCCAGATATTTCCCCCCAGAAATGGTCTAGTGAGAGCTGCTGGCCACTGAAGTTTGCCTCTCTGAAAATAAATAACGAGGTCCCAGTCTAAGCAGACAGGTGCTCACAGGTTAACGTCTGGGGGAACCTGAGGGATTATTTATTGATTTATTTGTGCTGTGGCAGCACCGAAGGGCCTTGCTCTATGCTAAATGCCCTTGCTGTTCCAGGTGTTATACAAAATTTACAATCTTCCTTTTCTCTCTTTCTTACCAAGAGTGTCAGAAGCCCCTTGATTACATACATGGCACCTGCCACGCTCTTTTGCAAATCACTGTGCCGGGAAGGGGCTTGGACTCCCTTTTAAAACCACATCTCCCCAGGGCACAAAGGTAAAGCATGTGGGGCAGGCTCATATTTTGGATACAAATCTCCCTCTGCTGAACTTCACCAGTGAATAGTGGGAAAAAATTATTGAAATAACTTCCATTCCTGGGGGATTGCCTGCCCCAGGGTTCTGGAGCTAGGATATGGGCCCAGCACTTCCAGGTTAGTGGCTACAATGCTGCTCAAACCAGTAGTGTTGGTAAAGCTTTACCACCTACTTAACCAATACAGACCAATGCAGGATGGTCAGGGATGCAACCCCCTGCTCTGTGTGTCCCTAGCCTCTGTTCGCCAGAAGCTGGGAGTGGGCGACAGCGGATGGATCACTCAATGATTGCCTGTTCTGTTCATTCCCGCTGAAGCATCTGCTATTGGCCACTGTCGGCAGACAGGATACTGGACTAGATGGACCATTGGTCTGACCCAGTCTGGCCATTCTTATGTTCAGTTACACAGATAGAAAGGTGCCTTATACTGGCATAGCTTATTTCCTTTCACTTATTTCCTTTTAATGGAATTACTCACATCCAGGCTATGTCTAAATCTTGCCTACTCTTTCTGCATAACTTCTCTAAGACAGGCCTTTCCTGTCCATCCACACAGCTAAAACTCTCCTCATCTTACGCATCAATTACCACAACAGCCTTCCTTTGGCCTTGACAAGCTTGCCTTGCTCATATTCCTTCAGCCGATTACTGCAAAGATCACTTTCCTAGCCCATCACTTTGGGCTTGGCTACACTGGCAAGTTACAGCGCACTAAAGCCGCGCACAGCGCTGTAACTCACTACCCGTCCACACTGGCAAGGCACGTACAGCGCTGTATCTCCAGAGATACAGCGCTGCTTGTACTCCTCCTCCGCCAGAGGAATAAGGAGAATTGCGCTGCTGCTGCAGCGCTGCGATGCCAGTGTAGCCGCCCAATGCGCACTGATTGGCCTCCAGAACTATTCGGCAGTATCCCACAATGCCTGTTCTAGCCACTCTGGTCATCAGTTCGAACTCTACTGCCCTGGCCTCAGGTGACCAACCGTCAGACCCACCCTTTATATTCCCCGGGAATTTTAAAAATCCCCTTCCTGTTTGCTCAGCCAGCCAGGTGTGGAGTGCTATCAGCGAATCTTTCCAGGTGACCATGCCTCCACGCGCCAGGCGAGCCCCAGCATGGAGCAATGGCGAGTTGCTGGACCTCATCAGTGTTTGGGGGGAGGAAGCTGTCCAGTCCCAGCTGCGCTCCAGCCGTAGGAATTACGATACCTACGGGCAGATATCAAGGGCCATGATTGAAAGGGGCCATGACCGGGACGCTCTGCAGTGCAGGATTAAGGTGAAGGAGCTGCGGAATGCCTACCGCAAAGCCCGCGAGGCAAACAGCCGCTCGGGTGCTCCCCCCACGACCTGCAGATTCTATAAAGAGCTGGATGAGATACTTGGGGGTGACCCCTCCTCCATGCCGAGCACCACCATGGACACTTCAGAGCGGGTGGTGGAGGAGGAGGAGGACGAGGAGGAAACCGGGAGTCAGGGTGCTGGGGCGGTTGGAGACACCCCGGACTACCTGGGTCCATGCAGCCAGGAGCTCTTCTCGAGCCCGGAGGAAGCTAGCCAGTCACAGCAGCCGGCACTTGGTGGAGGACAAACTGGTGGAGGACAAACTGAAGAGCGTGTTCCCGGTAAGCGCTTTATTTCTTTTGGGAAGGAAGTTTTTCGGGAGAGGAGGGTTAGGGCTGCATGCATGCCTAGATGTGGAATAGCGCATTGATGTGGTCTATCACTTCGCGGTAATCGGCCGCGGTAATCTCTTCGAAAGTCTCATCCAGAATGTGGGCAATGCGCTTGCGCAGGTTTCTTGGGAGAGCCGCCGTGGTCCTTGTCCCAGTGAGGCTAACGTGTCCGCGCCACTGTGCCACGAGGGGTGGGGGGACCATTGCTGCACACAGTGAAGCTGCATATGGGCCAGGGCGGAAGCCGCATTGCAATAGAAGACCCTCCCTTGCTTCCCAGGTCACCCTCAGCAGTGAGATATCTTCCAGGACGAACTCCTGTGGAAAATTTTGGGACAGTGTTCAGTGTAGGTGCCCCCTGCAGCTGTTGGCTCTCCCCAAGGCACAGAAACCCAGAAGACAGTACAGCCCAGAAACAATCAGTCCCCCTTACTCACCATTTTGGGGCTCCCGTGGGTTATGTCCGCTCTCTTTGGGACAGGAAAATTATGCTATTGTGTACACTGTGTGTGCGCTCCTCAAGTGCGGGGGAATGATTACTCTGTCTGGTTTAAACAATGCTGCCTCTGTTAAGTGTTGCATTTTGCCTTTGCAGATGCAACCTTGAGACCTCAGCCGTCCGTGTTTACACCTGCTCAAAGACTGCAAAGACTCCGGAGGAGACCGCGGAAAAGCAAGGAAGACATGCTGCACCAAGTCATGCAGCAGTCTGTTAAAGAAAATCAAAAAGCCCAGGAGTGGAGGGAGAGAGCGCAGGAGTGGAGGGAGACAGAAAGCAGGATCCGCCAGGAAAACTCATCGCACCGGCGGCAGGCCACACAGCACCGGCAGCAAAGCACGGATAGGCTGATAACCATCATGGAGCGCCAAGCAGACTCTATCCAGGAGCTCGTAGCCATGCAGGCGGAGCACTACCGCGCCCGCCCCCCCATGCAGCCCTTGCCCCAAAACTCGTTACCTTGTGCCCCCATGTCCCCTCCAACCCACTTTCCCCAACGTGCGGGTTCTTACCGCCAACTGCTGCCTCCAACACCGGTATCTTCACCACCCAGCTCTGAAAACTACGAGCCTTACCCCCTGCACTCAACCCCCATCACCATGCAGTATAGACATCATGAAGTGCAGCACTCAATGCAAAGCAGTGGAGACAGGACATACGCAGATCTCTGATTGTACCATTCCCCATCCCAACCCCACCCCACCCCATTGCCCTTTCTTGATTCCCAAACAGTTGTTTCTTTCAATAAATTTATTTTCTTTTCAATAAATGGATATTTTGGTTTTGAAAACATTCTTTATTATTGCATAAAGTAAAAGATCCATTAGGCCAGGAACCAGGCACTGCAAATCAGTGAAGCAAACACAGATTCCTACCAACATTGTAACCACAGGGCACCAGACATTACTGCTGGCTTTCAGCCTCAAATTGCTCCCTCAAGGCATCCCTAATCCTAGCAGCCCCGTGCTGGTCCCGTCTAGTAGCCCTGCTCTCTGGCTGTGCAAATTCAGCCTCCAGGTGTTGAACATCGGAGGTCCATGCCTGCCTGAATATTTCACCCCTCCCTTCACAAATATTATGGAGGGTACAGCACGCGGATATAACCGCGGGGATGCTGTTTTCTGCCAAGTCCAGCTTCCCATACAGAGATCGCCAGCGGCCCTTTAAACGGCCAAAAGCACACTCCACAGTCATTCGGCACCGGCTCAGCCTGTAGTTGAACCGTTCCTTGCTACTGTCAAGGCACCCTGTGTAGGGTTTCATGAGCCACGGCATTAGCGGGTAAGCGGGGTCTCCAAGGATCACAATGGGCATTTCGACTTCCCCTACTGTGATCTTCCTATCGGGGAAAAAAGTCCCGGCCTCCAGCTTCCTGAACACGCCAGTGTTCCGAAAGATGCGTGCATCATGCACCTTTCCGGGCCACCCTGTATTAATGTCAATGAAACGCCCACGGTGATCCACTACCGCCTGGAGTACCATAGAGAAATACCCCTTCCGATTAACGTACTCGGAGGCTAGGTGCTCCGGGGCCAGAATAGGAATATGCGTCCCATCTATTGCCCCTCCACAGTTAGGGAAACCCATTTGTGCAAAGCCATCCACAATGTCCTGCACGTTACCCGGAATCACGGTTCTTCTGAGCAGGATTTTATTAATGGCCCTGCAAACTTGCATCAGCACGATTCCAACGGTCGACTTCCCCACTCCAAACTGGTTCGCGACCGATCGGTAGCTGTCTGGAGTTGCCAGCTTCCAGATTGCAATAGCCACCCGCTTCTCCACCGGCATGGCGGCTCTCAATCTCGTGTCCTTGCGCCGCAGGGTGGGGGCGAGCTCCTCACACAGTCCCATGAAAGTGGCTTTTCTCATCCGAAAGTTCTGCAGCCACTGCTCGTCATCCCAGACTTGCAGGACGATGTGATCCCACCACTCAGTGCTTGTTTCCCGAGCCCAGAAGCGGCGTTCCACGGTGCTGAGCATGTCCGTGAATGAGACAAGCAATTTCGTGTCGTACGCGTTACGTGACTCGCTATCATCGTCGGAATCCTCGTCGGACTCCTCACTGTCACTTCGGATCTTAAGGAACAGCTCGACTGCTAAACGTGACGTGAAGGCGAGACTCGTCAGCATACTCCTCAGCAGTTCGGGCTCCATTTCCCGCAGACCGAAACGGAGCACACAGATCGCGCTGCACAAAAGCCGTTAAAAGATGGCGCCAATGTGGACGGAAACAGGGATTGCTGGGATGTGAAGCGATGCATCACGGGGCGTTGGGACAGGACCCAGAATGCCCCGCGCCCACCGTCCCCTTCCCACAAGCCAACGCGCCAAACTGGCGCGAAAATGGGAAGAGGTGCTCTGTGGGATAGCTGTCCATAGTGCGCTGCTCCCAATGCCGCTGCAAGTGCCGCCAATGTGGCCACGACAGTGCGCTGTCAGCTGTCAGTGTGGACAGACTGCAGCGCTCTCCCTATTCAGCTGTACGAAGGCAGGTTTAACTCACAGCGCTGTACATCTGCCAGTGTAGCCAAGCCCTATGACAACATCACCCTTCTCTCTTGGAGTACCAGCACTGGCTCCCCCTTCTCTATTGTAGCAAAGGTAAGCTGCTTATCTTCCCTGTCAAGGTCCTTCACAGCCCGTCCTCTCCCTGCCTATCATCTCAGGCTATTGACTGTTCTGGGTAGTGCTCTCTCAGCGGCTCCTGTTGGAGCTGTTCCACTTGCGTAAATAATTAACTAGTCCTTGGCCAGAAAGAAAGAGACTGATTGTATAGCCCAGTGGTGTGAGTTTGAGGCCAATAATACAAGAGTCTCCTAATCCTTCCAGAGCCCACACAGGAATTAGGGCTAACGAGCGAGTTCTAGAGATATCTTCTCTCTGCCATTCATAGGGAAAGTATCCCAAGAAATGTCCTGTCATCATTTTCTGGGCTGCAATGAAATTCGTCCTCCTGTGCAAAGGGTTCAAGGAAACGCCCTGTAATTCTCTCCATCCGACTTGCCCTTTCCCTCAGTGCTGGCTGAGTCTGCCTGTTCAGGCCCAATGCCGCACAGCATTAGGGCTCTGCCCCTACAGGTCTGCCCCCTAGCCAGTGCCCTGGAGAAGACCAAAGGTCTGGTTAGTCCAGGGGTCTCAAACATGCAGCCCACGGAGTTATTTCCTGCGGCCGCCAAGCTCCCCTCACCCGCTGCCCCCCCTCTTCCCCAGCATGCCATGTCCCCACTCCTCTGCCTACTTCCAGGCGCTTAGTGCTTTCCAGAAGGGAGGGGGAGGAGCGGGGAGCTGCGTGCTCAGGGGAGGAGGCGGAGAAGAGGCGGGGCAGGGGCGGGGATTTGGGGAAGGGGTTGGAATAGGGGCAGGGAGGGGGCCGAGTTGGGGTGGGGACTTTGGGGAAGGGGTTGGAATGGGGGCAGGGAAGGGGTGGGAAGAGGCGGGGCAGGAACAGGGCCTAGTGGAAGGGGTGGAGTGGGGGCGGGGCCGGGGGCAGCGGTGGGGGGGTGTCAGTGATGCGGCCCTTGGGCCAATGAACTAGTCCTCATGTGGCCCTCGTGGTGATTTGAGTTTGAGATCCCTGGGTTAGTCCATAAATATTTCACTTCAAGGGCCAGAGAGGTTAACAGAGTGAATGCACCTTCTGGACCAAGAAGCTTAATACTGCTGCCAAACTAGTGACTATACTTTTGTGTCTGCAGCCATCAGGAAGTGCCGATGCCAGGCAGCTGCTGCACAAATAGCAGTGGCAGATGGCTGTGCTGAATGGGGAGTTATGTGATTTATTTCCTGATTTGAAAGTGCCGTTTACACACACCCAAGAGCTACGTCTATACTACACGCCACCGGGGCGTGTAGCTACATGTGTCGGTGAAAGGCTCTGGCAGCGGGAAAAGGCTTCAGTGGAAAGGCTCCTGCGGCAAGGAAAGGCCCTGAGACCATCACCGCTGCTGAAGTGTTTCCCTGCAGCAGGGAAAAGGCTCCCGCAGTGGGGAGGCAGAGGGACACTACACAGCTAAAAAGAGCAGTGTAAACAGGGAGACACGGGTTGAGGGAGTAGAGAGTCAGGGAGGGTATATATTCAAGTGCACCCTTCAGGCGTATCTTTCCTCTGTTCACCTAAGCAGTGTCTCTCCATCTACACTGCTATTTATAACCATGCCAGGGAGGCTGCCCATGTATGTACACGACACACCACCGAAAGCACGCCAGGTAGATGCACCCTAGCTTGTTGCTCTGTGGAAAATAGAACATGCCACGTAATCCCAAGTCAATATTTGCCATCCGAAACCATTGGCTCTTTTCATCTTCACGCAGTAATGAATTTGCAAAGCTATCAGCCACGGTCGGCAGCCTCTGAATGAAGGCAAAGGGGGAGGAAGCCCCCAGTGTGTGGCATGTGGGACTGAGTGCCCTTTTTCTTTCTCTCTCCCCTCTAGGGCATCAGACGCCCATGGCGCAGGTCTGTGCCTCTTTCTTGTTCCTTGTTATGCTTCAATAGTCACATGCAAAAAACCCCACCAACTTAACATGGTGCAAAGGCTGCCGACACGCAGCCCTATTCTGCTTCCCTGGTGCTTTTCCTGAGGGGGAGCGTTTAATTTCCCAAACCCAAACTTGGGCAAACCAGGCAAGGCCGAGATACGGTGTCATTTTCCACACAACAGTCACACAACCTTTGCTCTGGCCCCTTTGATCCCAACTCTGAGTCCCTCAGAGAGACAGTAGCATCGTACCCCTCCCTCCACCTATGCCAACCTCAGGAAGTACTTGCCGGAGTCCCGGAGAGCCAGCAAACCTCCATATCAGATGTCAGGAAGCAGGGTCTGCGGCAGAGCCACTCTCCGGGCAACCTAATCAGCACAGCTGGCCTGTAGTAGGCTGCCTGATTCGCTATGCCACTGGACTGGTTGGAAGAGTCAGCAGACCAGCTCTAAAACCCAGCACGCTACAGCAGTTCAGTCAGTGGCTGCAGTGCTCAGAGCATTTGTCTATGGCTGTGATAGGCCCTGTGCATGCTTGGTCCAGTCCTGCTCCAGCCTTAGGTGGTGATGATGGGTGATCACTCGTTACCGAGTAGGATCATCTTCCATGGGAGTTATGGGTCCTCAGGTGGCTAATAAGGCCAATCCTTGAACCACAAGTTCTATTGCAATGAGGGCAGATGTTTTCAGACTCAGCAGGAGGCTGCTGACCATGACTGGAAGCCAGTCTCTCCTTCCTTCTGCGCCTCTTGTCCTCTTCAGCTTGTTGGCGAGCAAGTTCAAAATGCAGGGGACCATCATGTAGGACTTCACTCCATTTTAAGCGATCCTGGGCAAGTGTCTCCCAAGTGTCAATGTCAATATTACACTTTTTTAGGTTGTCCTTCAGTAAGTCCTTATAACGCTTCTGTTGTCCACCCACGTTATGGTATCCTTCTTTCAGCTGAGAGAACAAGGCCTGTTTTGGGAGGTAATGGTCTGGCATCCGGACAACATGACCAGTCCAGCGGAATTGCTGACGGATGATCATTGCCTCAATACTGGTGGTCTTTGCCTCTTCCAGGACACTAATATTGGTGTGCCTGTCTTCCCATTTTATCTTCAGAATCTTACGAAGGCAGCGTTGATGGTGCCTCTCAAGGACTTTCAAGTGGTGTCTATAGGTTGTCCAAGTTTTGGACCCATACAACAGTGTTGGGAGAATAATGGCTTGATAAACAAGAAGCTTGGTGTCTGTTTGAATATCGTGATCTTCAAAAACCCTGTGCCATAAACGAGAAAAAGCTACACTGGCACAGCTCAGGCGATGTTGAATTTCTGCATCAATATCTGCAGCGTGGGGCACTTGCTGGAGGATTCGCTGCACCTTGAGGTCTTTAAACCACGATTTGAGGACTTCAATAACTCAGGCATAGGTTAGGGGTTTGTTACAGGAGTGGGTGGGTGAGATTCTGTGGCCTGTGTTGTGCAGAAGGTCAGACTAGATGATCATAATGGTCCCTTCTGACCTTAAAGTCTATGATTCTATGTCTTCCAAGGTAGAGGAAATGATCGACATTCTCCAGTGCCACTCCATTGATTTTGATAGATGGTGCAT
This sequence comes from Platysternon megacephalum, assembly GCA_003942145.1. Classification (NCBI taxonomy): domain Eukaryota; kingdom Metazoa; phylum Chordata; order Testudines; family Platysternidae; genus Platysternon; species Platysternon megacephalum. Next base: position 129,953 of record QXTE01000542.1, on the reverse strand, counting down.
GTAATACCTCATTTGAAGAGGGCTGATAGAGCACTTTAATCTTCTTGATATTAAGAGTGAGACCAAGACATGCGTAAGCATCAGCAAACACATTCAAGATAGTTTGAAGATCTTTCTCAGAGTGGGCAAAGATTGCGTTGTCATCAGCATACTGAAGTTCCACATTAGATGTTGTGGAGATCTTACTCTTGGCTTTCAGCCTGCTAAGCCTGAACAGCTTTCCGTCCATTCTGTAAATGATTTCAATGCCAGCTGTAAACTTTACAGCAACTAGGTAAAGAATGACAGCGATAAAAACTGCAAACATGGTTGGAGCGATGATACAGCCCTGTTTTACTCCTGTTTGTACTTTGAAAGGTTTGCTCTGGGAGCCAGTGCTGCTCAGAACAGTCGCTTTCATGTGATCAAGGTGGTGATCCATGGAGAGGTCCAGCCTTAGGTAACCAGGAGCTGACCCTTGGCTCTGATTCCTGACCTCTGATTTCAGCCCCAACTCTTGACTCCGGCATCTGGCCTCTGACTCCAGTTCCGAACCTGGGCTCCCATTCCTGGCTCTGTCCCTGGGCTCCCATTCCAGGTTCCTGGCTCCTGCTCTGACCACTAGGTCAGCCCACCCACATGCTGCTCACTAATTATCAGCACTTCCAGCTAGAGAGAACAACAGAGCCTTCACTGAGCTGTGTGCTGCACCATTGGCCCGGGAAGTACTTGCTGCTGATTGGCAGAGGCCCTAGTGGGGAGTCTCAGATTCATCTTGATCTGTTAACACAACCTGCCTTGTCTACACTCAGATTTTAACTTGGCTTGTGAAGATGAGGCCAAAGATAAACTAGGGGTAAGGCAAAGCTTGCCACTACCGGTGTCTGTCTTTCACATGCTCTGAGGCTGGGACACCCAGAGCAGTCCACGCTCCACACCTCTCGAGCCAGTGGTTTTCACTAGCATGAAACTCCTACTGAAAGATGGGCAGCAATCATGAATATGATCACAAGTAATATGTTATTTAAACACAATGTTTCTCTCTAGGTGGGAGACCAGGAATTCGATGTCCAGTCCCCACAGTCTGTCAGCTTTTCCTAGCACTAAATTCATATGAAAAGATGAGAATGAAGGGAGAAAAATAACAAATACAATACATAGTAGAACCTCAGAGTTACGAACACCTCGGAAAGGGAGGTTGTTCGTAACTCTGAAATGTCTGGAACTCAGAACAAAACGTTATGGGTGTTGCTTCAAAAGTTTACAGCTGAACATTGACTTAACACAGCTTTGAAAACTTTACTACGCAGAAGAAAAATGCTGCTTTTAACCATCTTAATTTAAATGAAACAAGCACAGAAACAGTTTCCATCCCTTGTCAAATCTCCTTTTAAGCGTTCCCTTTATTTTTAGTAGTTTATGTTTGACACAGCACTGTACTGAACAGTATTTTTTTTCTTTTGTCTCTGCTGCCTGATTGCGTACTTCCGGTTCCAAATGAGGTGTGCGGTTGACCTGTCAGTTTGTAACTCTGGTGTTCATAACTCTGAGGTTCTACTGTAATTAACTTTAAAAATGCTATAGTGTCTAGGAAGTGGATCTCTTGTGTGGACTGGTCCAGGCTGATGGTTGATGGTGGGTGGAAATTGTTGAAATCCTGGTGGAATTCCTCAAGGGCCTCCTTCCCATGGGTCCAGATGATGAAGATGTCATCAATGTAGCGCAAGTAGAGTAGGGGCGTAACACGGCTACCACTCTGAAACCTTTAAAAATGCTGTTTCTTTCAAGGTGCAAGAATGGGGACGTTACAGGGGGACAAGTTTTCTCCTGAAGAGGTGAAGAGTCTCAAGTTTTCTCTCTGACATACATCTTTCCACGAAAGCTTATGCTACAATAAATTTGTTAGTCTCTGAGGTGCCACAAGTACTCCTATTCTTTTTGCGGATACAGACTAACACGGCTGCTACTCTGAAATCTTTCTGAAAGAGACTCTGAGATCTGACAAGGAATCTAGGAGGGGAAAGTGAGTTGTGTTTCTGTGCAGGTCTGTTTTGACTGCAATCCTGGGTTGTGAACGCATTATGTGTAGACATATCTGAGCTAGCTTTAATTTAGCCGGCTTGGGTCCTGGAGCAGTCAAGCCATAGCAGCCCGAGGGGTATAAGCACACTCCAAACCCTGAGTAACTAGTCGCAGGAATAGCCCATGCTGAAGTGTGCGCTGCTGCAGCATCATAATGCTTTGAGATACCTGAGATAGCTAGCTAAGGGCACGTCTACACTTGCAAAGTTACAGCGCCAGCAGTTACAGCACTGCTCAGAGAGCGCATAAGGAAAACCGCTGTTGTGTGTTCACATTGACAGCTGCCTGCGCAATAGCGTGTTCACACTTGCGGCGCTATTCAGAGCGGTGCACTCTGGGCAGTTATCCTATAGAGCACCTCTTTCTATTTTGCCGCTAAGACTTGTGGGAAGGCGGAGGGGGTTGCGGGGCATCCTGGGTCTAGTCCCAATGCCCCGTGATGCATTGCTTCGCATCCCAGCAATCCCTGTGCTTCCATCTGCTTTTGGCACCATCTTTCAACGGTTTGTGTACTGCGCGCCCTGCCTGTTTCGGGCTGCAGGAATGGATCCCGAACTGCTGACCAGTATGCTGCTCGCTCTGACTAACACATCATGAATGGCAGTGGAGTTATTCCTTAAACTACAAAGGCAAGAGGAGTGCGACATTGATCTCGCCACGCGTAATAGCTACGACACGAGATTGCTTGTGGCATTCATGGAGGTGCTGACCACAGTGGAACGCCACTTTTTGGGCTCGGGAAACAAGCACTGAGTGGTGGGATCACATCGTGATGCACGTCTGGGATGACGAGCGGTGGCTGCAGAACTTTCAGATGAGGAAAGCCACATTCATGGGACTGTGTGATGAGCTCGCTCCAGCCCTGCGGCGCAAGGACACGGGGAGAGTGCCGACCCCGAACAGCACCAGGCTGCCCGAGACAGCGAGGGCAGGAAATGCTGATTTGTAATAGTGCATCCCGGTCCATTTCCAATGTATCCACATCCAGGTGCAGAGCAGCCAGTGGAACTAGCTGCATCTGCAGAAGCGTGTCCAGCCAGCACTGCCTTCCCCCTGCAGCTGAATTCCCNGGAGGTGCTGACCACAGTGGAACGCCGCTTTTTGGGCTCGGGAAACAAGCACTGAGTGGTGGGATCACATCGTGATGCACGTCTGGGATGACGAGCGGTGGCTGCAGAACTTTCAGATGAGGAAAGCCACATTCATGGGACTGTGTGATGAGCTCGCTCCAGCCCTGCGGCGCAAGGACACGGGGAGAGTGCCCACCCCGAACAGCACCAGGCTGCCCGAGACAGCGAGGGCAGGAAATGCTGATTTGTAATAGTGCATCCCGGTCCATTTCCAATGTATCCACATCCAGGTGCAGAGCAGCCAGTGGAACTAGCTGCATCTGCAGAAGCGTGTCCAGCCAGCACTGCCTTCCCCCTGCAGCTGAATTCCCTTTCCTAGCTCCTGTTTAAACACCACACCCGCTCTCCAATCTGGCACCAAATCTCCTGGAGTCTGCACCGAGTTCCCAGCCTCAGAGACCCAAAGTCTCAATGCCTCCGCTGCGGAAAAGGAACAAAATTCTGCGGTACCTCCGAGTCTCCCCCAAATAGTTCCCCCACTCTCTGCAATAAGAAACCCAGTGCAGTCTCAGACACTGTCCATGGCAGGAAGCTCTGCACTGGATTGGACATTTGCAAGACAAAGCCCTTGGAATTAAGGTTCTAAAACAGCGTCCTCAGCCTCGCTGCTGCATTTAAAATAAACCCCGGCAGTAACCCCGTAAAGGAATCAGAGGTGTGTACTCTAGTCTGCACAAAGCTCCGCTGCAGCCCATGGTCCATCCAGCTGCTGCCCGGTCTGCCCCGGCCTTCAACAGAAGGGCACAGCCCTGCCTGGGAGAGCATCCCAACACTGAGAAATCAGATCTGCTGCAATGAACAAAGCCCTGCCCAACCAGGGGGTGTGTGGATTTGGGAGTCAAATAATAGAATTCAAGTCAACTCTTCACTTTTTTGAAAACAGTGACATTCTCCCTAACCTAACTCTGCTTTTTCCCCTGAGCACTCTTCCCAGCAGAGAGAGGGTCACGTTTCTCATCACAACCCCCAGGGGCGGGAGAACTCACAGACACAGCTGATTCTAGCTCAGCCAATGAGACAGACCCAGGAAGGGAAACACCCAATTCCTGTCCCAGACGGCTGGAAATTGAAACTAACTTTTTGTTACCCTTCCCGCCAGGAGCCATGGCTGCAGAGAGCCCTGCAGAAAGTCTCTGGGATGAACTTTCTTGTCCCATCTGCCTGGAGTATTTCCAAGAGCCGGTTTCTATCCATTGCGGGCACAACTTCTGCCGGGCCTGCATCAGCCACTGCTGGGGGGAGTCCGAGCCAAACTTCTCCTGTCCTCAGTGCAGAGAAACCGCCCCGCGGAGAAACTTCAGGCCCAGCAGGGAACTGGTGAGAGTTATCGAAATAGCCAGAGGGCTGAGTTTACAGGCAGCCAAAGGCTCAGGAGGGGAGTGAGTGTGTGGGAGGCACCAGGAGGCTCTGAAACTCTTCTGCAGGAAGGATCAAACCCCCATCTGCGTGGTGTGTGACAGATCCCGGGCTCACAGATCTAAAGCGGGCCGGTGACCTGTTCTCCACCCAAAAACCAACCAACCAACCAACCAAAACCACCCAATCCTCAGGGACACTGACCAGCCTGTTTGTCACTGTTCTCTATGATCCCGGAGGACTCTAGTATTCTGCGTAGTCAGAGAGTAAGAGGAAGGTCCTGAGTGAGGGAGGCGAGTCCACAGGTGGGGAACCTTTGGGGCAAGGGGAGTGGCAGAAGACCAGGCCGTCCTTACACATAGGCAAAGCACGCAGCTGCGTAGGGCCCCAGCTACTGCTCTTCCCCAGGCCCCCGCCCCTGCTCCGCCTCGCTGGTTCCTGCCCTGCCCCTTCCCCACCCCAGCCCCGCCCCCACTCCCCTGAAGACTGCAGCCAGGCCCTACCCTGCACTCCCCACATGGTAAGTGGAGCGACCTGGCCCCAGCCTGCTCCGCTCCCCTGGCTCCCAGGCTTGGGGGGAGGGGGGACCTGCCTCCCAGCACTCACCGGCAGCGGGGCTGGGAGCCAGGGGAGAGCAGGCTGGGGCCGGGTCTCTCCACTTCTTGCAGGAAGTGGCCAGCCTTCCCCCCCCCCCCGCCTGTGGAGGCCTGGGGCCAGCTCCCCCCTCAGTTCCCCCTTGGAGGCCTGGGGCCCCACACTGCGTAGGGCACCAAAATAGCTAGGGACGGCCCTACAGAAGACAGTTGATCTTCACTTTTGATGAGTGTTTTCTAGAATTTAACAAAGGTATTTTTATATCAGGCCCATGGAGGTTGTGTTTCATGGCTCCCACACTCATTGGCTGCTGCAGGCGTTTTTGTTTTTTCACCAAGTGGATTCTGTGTCTTCACAGCTGTAAAGATGCTGAATTTTTTGTGTCTCACAATGGATTCTCTTGTCTCCTGCTGGGTAAAATATAGCAATAAACCCAGGAGCCATCAGAACTACTTGATTCACCAGTGTGGGGTGTAGTGAACATGCTGTGCTGGCAAACCACACTCGTGTTTATTACATTTACTCCTGGCTTATCTTTAGGTAAAGCAATGCTCAGGTTATTGATTAAGCACAGACTAGGCAATAGCGCACGTAGCCCCTCCAATAGCTCACGTAGTCCCTTCACCAATCATAATATATTGCACTAGGGAATATGGCTATGGGTTAACCAATCAATATGTTACAAGTAACTATGATCTCATGCCTTTTGATCTAATTACTAATAAAAACCGAGCTCGAGAGAGCTCGGGACGCCTGCTTGACAAACCTCTTGACTCCGCGTCTCCTTGATCCCAACATCTGGTGACCCCGACGTGATTCACCGGATCCCGAGGACCCCTGCTCATCCGACTGGAATAGTCTAGGTGCACCTGCTGGAAACAGCCACTCGTGAGTATGGGGGGCGATTTATCAGTGCCACAAAAGGCTCATGCTAAGGAATTATTTAAGCTCATTGAGGGGAGCGGTTGCCCAGCGGTTACGCTGCGGCATGTAGAGGATTTTGTTAAGGAAATAGAATGTCAATGCCCTTGGTATCCCGAAGAGGGGTCCCTGCAGCAAGAAGATTGGCAAAAAATAGGAACACAGCTCTTTGAGAAACCGAGAGCAGCAGTACAGCACCTGCTCATGTGGCAGCGCTGTACTGAGGCAGTGGGAAAACTGGGGCTACAGGCGTCTCTCACTGCCGCCCCGCTTCTCGCGCTGACGACACCGCCTCCGTACCCGCGGGTGCTACCACCAGCGCCTGCGGTGTCGGATACGGGGCAGCGGCCCTCGGATCCCCCCGTTGATAAAGGAACTGATCAGCCTTGTTTTCGGGGGAATCGTGGGGGCTGCGTCCGGGCGGCGGTTGCGTTGGCGCGTGAGACGGGGGAATTGAGTCTGGAGGAAGAACATCAGTGGGAGGGGGAGTTGCCCATGCTAATGCCTATAACGGCAGGAGTCGATGCACAGGGCAATGCCACCAGACAGTGGATGGCGCTACCGTATACAGTGCTGAGGGAGGTGAGAAAAGCTATCATGGAGACAGGCATCAGGTCTAATTTCGTGGCAGGCATCCTAGAAGGAATTGGAAATAGCTACGCAATGGCTCCACAAGATTGGAAAGACTTATTTCGTATGGTGCTGACCCCCGCCCAGTATATGGTGTGGGACAGTGAGTTCAGGTTAGCTGCTGTAGGATACGCAACCCCAGCTGCCGTGCCCGACCAGATTTATGGAGCCGGCCAATTTAGCACTATAGAGAGACAGTTGGAGTTAGACCCAGACACATATATGCGTACTAAACTTAGTGTTATGAGAGCTTTCAGAAGGGTTCCCGTAAGTGGGAAACCGACTAGGTCTTTCACAGCCACCCGGCAGCAGCCTACAGAGCCGTATCCGCAGTTCATAGATAGGCTCAAGGAAGCAGTACAGCGGCAGATCGATAACGAGGAGGCACAGACAGAGCTTTTACGGCGACTGGCCTATGAGCAGGCTAATGCTGATTGCAAGAGGGTACTGCAATCTATAATACATCGCCCCTCGTACACTTTAGCGGACATGATTCAGGCTTGCGCGGATGTCGGTAGTCAAACCCATGCTATGGCTCTTCTGGCGGGGGCTATAAGACAAGGTAATAAACCAGCAGGAAATTGTTTTAATTGCAAAAAGCCGGGACACTTTAAAAGCCAGTGTAGGGCACCCGGAGGGGGAGCACATAAGGGACAACCCCAGGAAGGGGGTAGGCCCTCCAGAAAATGTCCTAAATGCAACAAAGGGTATCATTGGGCAAATCAATGTCGATCAGGACTAGGGCAGGGAAACTAGTGATCGGGCCCTCCCCGGGCCCCGGAAAAACAACGGGGGCGGAAGAATTGACTAGGGCGCAACCGGCAACGACCGGCAGTGCTGGGATAGACTTGTATAATCAAGAAGAAAAATCCTCATTCTTACCGGGGGAAGTTCTTTTAATGCCTACTCAACTAAAAGGGCCCCTTCCTGAAGGGACGGTGGGCATTATACTCCCTCGGTCATCAGCAAGTAAACAAGGAATTATGGTAGTTCCAGGAGTGATTGATGCTGATTATCAGGGAAAAATATATGTTCAGTATTGGAGTCACCTGCCTTTTACTTTAAGACGAGGGGACTCCTGGGCACAAATGATACTGCTGCCATATGAGCTCCCTGGAGAAAAATCACAGGTAACACGTACAGGAGGTTTTGGATCCACCCGTACTGAAGGCGACAGCGACTCTTCCTTTCACCCACAGGTGGCGGCGTTGGTACACCGAATATCCCTGCACAAACCTCAACGTAAGTATATACTCCAAGGTAAGTGCCTGACCGCTTTGTTAGACACCGGGGCAGATGTTTCTGTCATAGCTGAAAAGGATTGGGAACCTCAATGGCCTTCTGAGATAGCCCCTGCGGTATTCGGGGTAGGAGGAAGCCAAGCATCTAAAAAGAGCTCTCAATGGTTACCGGTAAAATCCCAGGAGCAAGGCCCCATAATAGCATATATTCAACCCTGCATATTGCCTTTACAGTTTAACATTTGGGGAAGAGATTTGTTAGAACAGATAGGGGCAAAACTGGTTTTGGAAGATGAGTAAGCCTCAGGCTCTTCCGTTACAGTGGAAAACTGATAAACCAGTCTGGGTAGAACAATGGCCATTACCTAAAGAAAAATTAGAAGCTCTGCAGCAATTAGTTGAGCAACAATTAAAAGATGAACACATTGAGTATACTACAAGCCCGTACAATACTCCTGTTTTTGTAATTAAGAAAAAATCAGGAAAATGGAGGCTCCTTCACGATTTGCGGGAAATTAATAAAATACTAGAACCAATGGGCCCCCTGCAGTGTGGCCTCCCCAATCCAAATTTAATCCCTTATGACTACCAGGTAGCAATAATTGATTTAAAGGATTGTTTCTTTACAATACCGTTACAGGAAAAGGATAAAAAATATTTTGCATTCACAGTGCCGGTCCTGAACAACGCCCAACCCACAACACGTTATCATTGGAAAGTGTTACCCCAGGGCATGTTAAATAGCCCTACCATGTGTCAGTATTTTGTAAACACTGCTCTTCAACCTTTCAGAAACAAGTTCAAAAAGCTACTTGTATACCATTATATGGATGATATCTTAATAGCCGGTAGGCCCCTACCCACCACATGGAAAAGTGAGTTAACGAATATCTTAAGTCAATCGGGTCTGGTAGTAGCCCCGGAAAAAATACAGGAAGCCGAACCTTTTCAATATTTAGGTCATAAAATGCTTGCAGCATACTCCATGCCCATACTTCCACAACTTACCTTGCCAAAAAAATTAACATATGTAGTACTACAGCAAATTCTGGGATCCATAAATTGGATAAGACCATATTACAAGATTCCCACATCTATGCTAACTCCACTGTTTAATGCCCTAAAATTAGGAAAGCAACCGGGAGACATAATATCACTAACAAACGAACAACAGGAGGTAGTGCATAAGGTCAACAAAGCCATGGCAGAAAGGTGGGTAGATAGAGCAGTACCTGACGTGCCCCCATCCTTAATCATTCTTGGGGACACTAAGCAATTTATGGGGGCGTTATTTCAACATACAAATGAGAGAGAACTTATCCTCGAGTGGATGTATTTACCACACACACACAAAAACACACTCGTCCCATTGTCTGGAATGATTGCTCAGTTAATCACTAAAGGACGCAATCGAGCTTTAAACTTGTTTGCCATGGATTTAGTCAACATTATTATACCCATCCCCATCGCCACCTGGGAAGTTGCATGCATGCACTCGGAGGAGGTGCAAATAGCACTAGCCAATTATGTTGGGAGCGTAACTTACCATACTCCCAAGGATCCTCGTCTCCAAGTTGCTCAGCATATTCCACTGAAAGTATTCTACTTGGTATCTCCCGTTCCCATAAAAGAAGCTCTTACCATTTTCACCGATGGTGGCCCCTCCAGAGGGGTGGTCGCTTGGAAGGAAAATGACCAGTGGAAATCCCAGTTTACCTTACCGCAACGCTCTCCTCAGCGTGCGGAGCTAGCTGCGTTAATTCTTGCCTTTAACACATTTTCTGATCAACCGGTTAACCTCATAACAGACAGTTTGTATGCCTCAAATGTTGTCAGTAATATTGCTTCTAGTTGTGTTACTGCATCTTTGGATAATAATTTGCTGGGTTTATTTCTTTCCCTACAACTGATATTACGTCACCGACGACATCTATTTTTTATCGCACATATTAGAAGTCATCAGCCTTTCCCCGGAGAAATCTCGCAAGGCAATGCCTATGCTGATAACGCCTTAAAGGCTTTCCCCTGCTCTCCTATGGAAAGTCACTCCTTACATCACCAAAATGCTAGGGCATTGGCCAAGCAATTTTCCATACCACTATCTGATGCAAAAGCGGTCATTCAGCAGTGCCCTGAGTGTACTGGAAACCTCGCAGGACCCGCCATCGGGGTAAATCCTCGGGGGCTAGGTGCAAACCAATTGTGGCAAATGGACGTCACTCGGTTCCCACCATTAGCTCCCTGGTCCTATTTGCATGTAGTCATAGACACTTATTCTGGATATATATGGGCTACGCCCCAAAAAGGGGAAAAGGCGAAACACGTCTGTAATCACCTCATTCGTTCCTTTGCAGTGATGGGAAAGCCATCAGCTTTAAAAACTGACAACGGCCCAGCCTATTGCTCTTCAGCAATGGCAGCGTTCTGCACACGCTGGGGACTCACGCATACCTTTGGCATCCCATACAATTCCCAAGGACAAGCCATTGTGGAACGAGCTAATCGCACATTAAAAACTGCTCTCCAGCGGCAAAAACAAAAAGGGGGAATTGTCCCCGGCAGCCTGACAGAAAAGGAAGAATGGCTGGCTCAAGTACTGTTTACACTCAATCATTTAAATCTATTACCTTTCAATTCTCAATTTTTCACCAGGGCACAACGGCATTATCAGACGACCGAAGTTCTTCCTGCTCCAAAGGTAACCTATCGTCAGCTACCTGGCCCGGAGTGGAGCGAACCTGTGCCACTAATCACCTGGGGGCGCGGTTACGCAGCTGTCTCAACACCAAGCGGCCCGCTCTGGGTGCCTGCACGATACGTTCGACCACACAAGGATGGCGTGGCATCAGGGACTGAGCAACCCCATCCCTGACTTCAACATACACTTATCTGATGAACAAGGAAGCAGTGGACAACCAAATTGTAAAACTACATAATTTAACAAAAGAAGTTACTATGGATGTTGGTTTTTCAGAATTTTGGGACTGGCTTACTGGATGGCTGCCAGACCTATCCTGGCTAAAGCAAATGTTTGCATATGTTATTGTTATAGTTGCAGGATTAATAATTTGTTGCTGCATATTACAGTGTATTCCTTCACTTATTAGCCTATTTGTCCAAGGCTGCCCTTGGCAACGACTTAATACAAAACAGAGCATTCATTATGCCTGCATATTGCTTAAAAACAAAAAGGGGGAGATGTAGTGAACATGCTGTGCTGGCAAACCACACTCGTGTTTATTACATTTACTCCTGGCTTATCTTTAGGTAAAGCAATGCTCAGGTTATTGATTAAGCACAGACTAGGCAATAGCGCACGTAGCCCCTCCAATAGCTCACGTAGTCCCTTCACCAATCATAATATATTGCACTAGGGAATATGGCTGTGGGTTAACCAATCAATATGTTACAAGTAACTATGATCTCATGCCTTTTGATCTAATTACTAATAAAAACCGAGCTCAACAGAGCTCGGGACGCCTGCTTGACAAACCTCTTGACTCCGCGTCTCCTTGATCCCAACAGTGGGGTTTGTTTGCTTTTTACTGACATGCTCGCTGGGGTCAAGGTGGGTTACAGGCCGTTGGAATTGCAACAGAAGCAACCCCTCTGGCATTGCAACAACAGTAATGATCATGTCTCTGCTAGGCCACATTCAGGTGCTTTCACCCAGTGTCTGTTGGATCTGAATTTCCCAGCCTGGGCGCATCCAGCATTCAGACAAACAGTGACATGGAGCTAGTTCCTGGTCCAAACTTTTCAGTGACCAGGGTCACATGCGTAGGTGTGCGGCACCTCTACTGGCAGTGTTCAGAAACAAAAGGGCATCATCGTCTGTTCGATGAGACCTTGCACGTATGGTGTGTGCTATACAAAATGGCGTCCTGACCCCATATGTACAGTATGTGTGAGGTCATGACCTCGCTCGTATGGTGTATGAGAGGTCACGCCATGCTGAGGACACCATTTTGTAGAGCTAGTCTGCTGCAGGGACAGATGCATTTGGGGACCAGACGGAATGGTCCTGTGGGTGGATCCGGCCAACTGGCCGCCAGTTGAACTAGCCTTATAAGTAGGGAGACCACTTATATCAAGGGCCTGTCTCTTATTTCATTGATTTTTCCCTTAGGGTGGCCACCCATCCCTTATTTAAAGGGATGTCTCTTGACCACTGTCAGTATTAAATTGATGATGATTACATTGTATATTTGAGGGCAGTAGGAATTAACACTTGAGAGAAAAGTGCATGATGTGCTACGGGAAATGGTGTTTGCCTAAAATGTCCTTGAAAATAAAGAATTGCCCCTTATTTTTCATGTGGTCTTTCCAGTAGCGGCGCCAGCTCTTCCGGCGCCCTAGGCGGTGGAAGGTCCCGCCCCTGAAATGCCGCCCCCAACAGCGGCGGCGGAAGGTCCCGCCCCCAAAATTGAATGGACAGCCGGGGCGCCGGCGCCCCCAAAATAGCAGTACCCTAGGCGACCGCCTAGGTCACCTAATGGGTTGCGCCGGCCCTGGGTCTTCCCTTGTTTCCATCCAGCAAAAGTGGTCACTCTGCTTGTAGGTCAGAAGAAGCTAGGCAGCTAGGGGGTTCGAAGTTCCTGTCTGTGTAACTGTAACAGAGCGTGGCTGCAGACACACACGTGTCACAGTTACCAGTGGGGATCTAAAGTGGGAACTTCAGCCCTAAAATAACAAGCCCCGACCTCTTGCCTTAAAGCAGTAACTGCTTTGAGCTGCGAGCCATGAGCTGGTTGTTCGTGACTGGGGCTGGCCACTAGGGGGACATGATCTCTTGCAATAAGCCAATGTATGAAATAACCACATAAAGCCAACCAAAGGGGGTGTGTCCTAGCACTGCCCTTGTCTCCTCCAGCTCTGCTGTTCCGTTGGTGCCCTGAGGTTTCTCCTCTGCAATTCTTGCAACAGAATGCGCAGAGAGCCAAGTGGCTGCAGGTTTGTGAGCTAGTGGCCATGGGGCGAGCCCCGAGGATGAGCAGGCAGGAGATGGGGAAGCTGAGGCTGGAGGAGAGAGACGTCCCATCAGACTCCAGTCTCCTGCTGTTCAGATCAATCAGTAAATGACTATGAAAGCCTGTGGGATTTGGGCAAAGGCAGCGGGTGGAAGGAAAAAAACCCACACACAAACCAAGGCCAAGGGATCATGTCTCAGACTTTCTGAATGAGGCCAAGACACATGGGCCACCCTCTCCATGGGTAGCTGTAGCCATTTCTGTTTCAGGGTAATGGACTAAATTCATCCCTGACGCTAAGTGGGTGCCCATCTCATTCCATGAAGAGGGCCAGATCCCTCTCTGGTGCACATTGGTGTTGCTCCATTGGAGTGAATGGGCAAGATCTCCAGGGGGAGTAAATCAGTGTAGCTTCATTGACTTAAATGGACCTCTGTCAGCTTACAGCCGTGGTCACGAGTTAATCGCCTTCTTTCTCTTTCTTGTGTAGCTGCTCTTAAATTAAAAGAAGAGAAAAGAAAGGCAATGGCTCTCCCACCAGGAGCCCTTGTATCGATTGGATTGTCAGTGTGGGGCATTGTGGGATGGCTCCTGGAGGCCAGTAACAGTCGACGTAGGCAATGCAGTGTCTACACTGACACTGTGTCGACCTAACTACGTTGCCTGTGACACGACACCGCTCGAGAAGGTGGTGTTCTCACGTCAGTGTAGAGAGGCACTTACATCGTCCGGAACCGAATTTAAGTGAAGACATTTCCACACCCAGGTTGACGCAAGGCTGCTTATGTCGACCCAACCGCGTAGTGTAGACCAGGCCCTGGTGTGGTAACACTCAACTCCTGTTATCATGGGACAGACTAAGCATGTGAGTGAGGAAGTGGCTGCTGTGGCATGTAGAGACTAATGAAAACTACAGTTACGATGCTGCTCCACACACCAAGCAGGCCCGCAGCCTTAACGTAGGCCTACTCACCAAAGCTTTACCAATAACGTTTGCCTTATTTTGGCACATCCTTGCCCGCCTCCACGCTCAAAACCCCTGATGACGTTAAACCACTTCCGCAAATGACAGAAGCCCTCTACTGGCCCTGTTTGTCCAGTATGACGCCAGTGTGGGGGCTGCATTACAGGTACCAGCAAAAACAGCCCTCCAGCAATTCCCCTGTCACTGCCCGGGTGACTGCTGTGGTCACAATTTGGAACTCTCCTGCCAAGGGGTCACAGTGGCTGGAACCTCCCACTCCCCCACCTTTAGCCCGTGTGTTTTGGAAATTCCTCTGTCCCTGCAGCCCACCTTGGTGAGCTCAAGTGTGGCTCTACCTGCTGCTCCAGCTAAAGGTCCTGTTGCTGTCTGGTCCCGGACAGGAGTCCTAGCCCAGTGGTTCTCAACCTTTTTGGGCTCAGGAGCCATTTGTCAATGTTTATAGCCTGTTGTGACCCAGTAAATAGTCTGGGGGTGGTGGCCCTGGGGTGGTTTTGGTCGTATCCTGCCCTCTGGGGGGGTTGGGTGACCAGCCAGGCACTCATCGTACAGTGGTGGCTCCTGCAGCTCCTGTGCTGTGGGGCTGGCTGGGCGTGGCTCTCCGTTCTGGGCGTTGCAACCTCCGGGGTTACAGCGCTGCTCAGGTTCCTCCCCATCCCCCACCTGACTGGACCAAATCTGTGTGAGTGGAGTTGTGCCCTGGCTCATGGGCTTGCAGGGCCACTCACTCAGGTTTGGCCTACCCGGGCTCCCGTCGCCATGACGGCTGGGCCAAACTGAGTGGTGCTGGGACCACAGAGGTTGCGGTACCTGGAGCAGGGAGGCGAGTTGAGTCGAGAAACCCTGGAGTAGATGTCTTCAGCCTGTGTTGGGGCGGGCAGGGGGCAGGAAGCAGGGCAAGCCCTGCTACAGAATCCCCACAGACATAAAGGTGTCTATTCCCACTTTTCAAAGGCGAACTAGACGTTGGGGTAGGACAGAGAAGAGCAGCAATGCCAGGAAGGGGAAGAAACTCCGGGAGTCGTACCGCCAGGCAAAGGAGGCCAACGGCCTTGCAGGGGCTGACTCCCGGGCCCATCATGCTTGGCACAGACACCACCACCCTGTGGATATCTCCTGGGACCTGGAGGAAGGAAATCCAGCAGCGCCCAGTGATGTTGAGCTCACTGAGGTTGCCTGCAAACAACCTGGAGTTCTTCCAGTTCCAGACAAGCCTGGACACATAACCCCCTGGGGACGGGTAAGGGAGCTCAGGTGGGTACATTAATACACACTTCTTGTTTCTGTTTACATGCTTCATGGGCTTCTAAACCTCCCCCTCCCTCTCCTTCCTTTGCCCCCTTTTATATGGTGGCTGCATGCACACAGGCAGAGAGGGAATGAATTGCCCTTTGAAGTAGACTCCCTATTTTAAAAACGTGCCCTGGTAATAAAAATAAAGGACATGGTAAGCAACTTTTTAACTGTTTGTTTTTGAGAGGAGCACTCTTCCCAGCAGAGAGAGGGTCACGTTTCTCATCAGAGCCCCCAGGGGCGGGAGAACTCAGACACAGCTGATTCTAGCTCAGCCAATGAGCCAGAGCCAGAAAGGGAAACACCCAATTCCTGTCCCAGACGGCTGGAAATTGAAAGTAACTTTTTGTTACTCTTCCCGCCAGGAGCCATGGCTGCAGAGAGCCCTGCAGAAAGTCTCCGGGATGAACTTTCTTGTCCCATCTGCCTGGAATATTTCAAAGACCCAGTGTCTATTGAGTGTGGGCACAACTTCTGCCGGGCCTGCATCAGCCAGTGCTGGGGGGAGCCGGAGCCAAACTTCTCCTGCCCCCAGTGCAGAGAAACCGCCCCGCAGAGAAACCTGCGTCCCAACAGGCAGCTGGGGAATGTGGTGGAGTTAGTGAAAGGACTGAGGTTTCAGGCGGTGACAGAGCCCGAGGGGGAGAGAGTGTGTGAGAGGCACCAGGAGCCTCTGAAACTGTTCTGTGAGGAGGATCAAACCCCCATTTGTGTGGTGTGTGATAAATCCAAGGCTCACAGATCTCACACGGTGGTTCCCATAGAGGAGGCTGCCCAGGAGTACAAGGTAGGAAATATCTGCCCAGTATCAATATTTGTACCTATGGGGTTTTTCAGATATATTTCCAGGCCCAGAGTACAGCTGCTCATGCAGACACCATGTAGCCTGCGGACATAACTGTGGGTTCCCAGGCTTTCCGATGTTTGGGTTTCCTTCTAGTGTCACCGGAACTCCTCATGTCCTGCTGTCATAAAGAATGGTGGGTTTTTGCTAACTATAGTGATAAAGATTTTGAACCTTACATATGGATCTCTGCTCTGACTTGAGAACTAATTTCCATGTGTGGGTGGGGGGGAAATATTCATTCTCTTGTGATGCCCTTTTCCTCAGCTAATATTTCTGTTCCAACACACGTTCCTGCTGAGCGGGACATAACGGAACCAGCACTGCCAGCCCCCACCGTTCTAAAATCCTGAGATCTTTGAAAAGATTCAATCAGACTCTGGGAATTTATCCTCCCACGCTCTGTTCATTCATTTCAAACCAACAGAAAAATAACTTGAGTCCTGGTCCTCAAAAGATGCTGGTGGATGTGAGGTGAGGCAGGGGTGTAGTCAGAGCTCCTGACTGGTGGACAGATGATGAAGAATTTTTGGAGCAAACCTGACACCATGTCTTTTACTAGGATCAGCAATGTGAGAACAGAGTTGTAGGAAAGAGATCTTTACTGAGCACGCTGAGAGGCCAGTGCTACATGCAGAGGCACTAGGGTTTGTGCATTGGCTGCCTGGACCCAGTTTGCGCTCCTAGCCCTCAGGTGTCAGAATGAATTAGTTCTCCTCTGCTACCTGCTGCTTTCCCCCAGTTCCTGCAGCGTCCATGGCTGTGAGTTGTCATGTGGGTGCTCTCCCGGCCTGCTGCTGGGTTAAATAAGCCGGAAAGCTAAATCTGTGCAGCAACATAATTGCGGGGGAAGGGAGGGGAATTATTGCTCCTCAAGCTCCAAAAGAAAAAAAATTAACACCCCCCTACCCCCCATTTGTCTTTGCCCAGGAACAATTCCAGACCCGACTGCAGGCTCTGAAGGAAAAGAGAGAAAAGCTCCTGGGATTGAAACCGATCATAGAGAGGAGAAGGCCACAGTACCTGGTAGGTGCCCAGTGTTGTTACCCAGCCGGGCCGTTGGGATGAATGTCAGTGTGGGAGGTTTCTGCGTCTCTCTGGGGCCGTGTGCTGCTGGTTTGGGATCGTGCGTCTCTGTCTCTGTTCCCCCCTGTGGGCTGGAGTGGGAGTGAGACTCCTTGCCTGGCTCTGGGGCTAGGACAGATTCCCTAGGCTCTCTGGGCAGTTTTGGGGCAGGGCAGAGGCAGATCGAATCCAGCAGCAGGTGCAGCCTGTGCTCCCCTCTGCTCAGGATGGACGGGATGTGGGGTCATGGCCCTGCCTCCTCTCTTCAGCTCAAGCAGTTCCAAGGCTGCCTTAATATTCCATCCCCAGCTATCAGAGAGGCCTGCTGGGCTCGGCTTCAGGCTTGATCTTAGACTGTGTCTGCCCACGCTGTCTGTTTCACTCTATGCAGTGCAGTTGTAGCTGTGTCAGTTCCGGGATATTGGAGAGACAAGGGGCGGAGGTGAGATCTTTGATTACAACAATTGCTGTTGGTGAGAGAGAAGCTTGCACACTACCCAGAGCTCTTCTTCAAGTCTGGGCTGGAGACCTCTGGGTGGCTTGAAAGCTTCTTTGGAGCGACTTCCGTCAGAGAGAGAATCAAAGAGATCACCTCAGCCCCTTGTCTCTCTCTCTCTATTATAGATGAGCACTAGAGAGTCAATAGCTGAGTGACAGCCAAGCTCTCATGCTAAGCGCTGATGGTTTCACAGTGCTCTAAAACCCACCTGCATCCTGACATGGTTTTGAAAAATCACTGTGCCCCATCCAGTCGTGAGACAGGGTTATTGGACCGAATCAGGAGTCATGTGGCCAAGGGGCTGCCGAGGTGAAGGGCTCAGATGAAAAGAACCTGACATTCAATTTGTCTCCCATTCTCATAACTTTTCTGTGCCCGCCTATGGCTCAGATCATAGCACCGATCAGCCCCAAACTGAGCTCGGTCTGATTGGATTTCACCTTAGCTAGCATCCGGCACCCAGGGCCACAACAGGGATCAGCACCTTAGAAGTTATTAGAGGGTCTTTCAGGCTCTGTAAATAAGCATACATCTTGGATACACACATGGGAAAGTGATGTGAGCATGCTCCAGGAGACAGGTGCACCTCAAGCCAGTGTGCAGAGCGGTAGCAGGCAGCTGTGGAAAGGGGGCAGAGTTAAGGTTGGGTGGCAGTGTGTGTGGGAGGCGCGACCTTAACTCTGCATTCCCTTGATTTCAGAGCTGTTTGTCTTCGCTTCAGTCTTGATTTCATGGTACAAGTTTATGGCCTGGGGCTGCACTAGAGAACCCGATCTCTGCACTAACACAGTTAGCTTTTAGGGACTGAATTCTCATGTCTCTCCAGAGGTGTGACTGGACGTCCCTCCAGGGCATATCAATATTTGGAGCTTCCTCAGTGAAACCTGGGAGTTTTGATTTGTTTTCCTATTTTGTGTTTTCTTTACCCCCTCTCTCAGGAAGTCTCTGCTCATGTATCTCTGAATCCTGCCCTTTCTACTGCTGGAAGGACTGATATTGTCACAGGTCACTGATCACAACAGAAACAAACCATGTCAGAGGGGAAGGGAATTTAGCGCAAGATGGGACTTTCTAGGAAAATATCTCTGGTGAAATGGGGAAGGTTTCTGTCTGCTTTTGAGGAGCTGAATATTTAGAAATTCCCCCTCCTGCTCACAGAGGGCTCTGTGAAATCTCCCCTGCCTGTCGGTGTGTCCTTGACTTGACCTTTCCCTGTTTGTGCCTCTTCTTTACAGGGAAAGACAGATCCTGAGAGAGAGAAAATTGTGGTTCAATTTAAGCACCTGCACCAGTTTCTGGAGGAAAAAGAGCGACTCTTTTTGGCCCAACTGGGAGAGCTGGAGAAGAAGATTGATGATATTTGCATCCTGCAGCTTCACAAACTCTCTGCTGAGATTTTCCGTCTTAGTGAGCTGATCAGCGAGATGGAGGGCAAGTCCCAGCAGCCAGCGAGTGAATTCCTGCAGGTGAGACCTCAGAGCCTTGGAGATATTTGGGAAATGGATGACCGGGGAGACGTATGTGGCTTGGAGTGCAGGATCCTAACACTACAGTGGAACTCAGTTTCTAGTTTTTACATAGGAATCTTCTCTCTCGCTCTTTAATTGTACCTCATTTTATTGTTATGAACTACTGTTAAAATGTGAATTTTCTGGTTTATGATCACTTCCACTTGCTTCTGTTTGATTATTCTCTTTTGTATTAGTAATTTGATTAGGGGTATGGAACAGCTTCCATCTGAGCAGCGATTAAAAAGACTAGGACTGTTCATCTTAGAAAAGAGGTGACTAAGAGGGGATATGATGGAGGTCTATAAAATCATGACTGGTGCAGAGAAAGTGAACAGGGAATTGTTTTTTACCCCTTCACATTAAACAAGAACCAGGGGTCACCCAATGAAATGAATAGGCAGCAAGTTCAAAATAAACATAAAGAAGTGCTTCTTCATAGACCTCATAGTCAACCTGTGGAACTCATTGTTGTGGGATGTTGTGAAGGCCAAAAGTATAACTGGATTAAAAAAAAGAATTAGAGAAGTTCATGGAGGATAGGTCCATAAATGGCTGTTAGCCAAGATGGTCAGGGACACAACCCCATGCTCTGGGTGGCCCTAAAGCTCTAACTCCCAGAAGCTGGGACTAGGGATGGATCACTTGACATTACTCTGTTCTGTTCATTCCCTCTGAAGCATCTGTCAGAAAACAGGACACTGGGCTCGATGGGCCGTCAGTCTGACCCAGTATGGCCGTTCTTGTGTTGTTAGAATTGAAGGATCCTAGGAGAGGGGCCCCTTTGTAGGGTTTAGATTTTAATGGTCTTTTTTTAGTGTCCTGGGTCCATTTCTGGCCCACATCCCTGCGGGAGCGGAGCCTGTTAATAACACACATGAATTCATCTGTCTCTCCTGAGGCAGGGAAATATTTAAATAATGTGATCCCTGTTTCACGGAGAGAAAGGGGGACTCTGTTTTGGAAATCATCCCAGGCCAGCTGCCGTTCTCCCCATGACACCACCAACACCCCTGAACCAGGATCACAGTCTGGCCCACCCCAGCCTCTTCTCCACCAGCCGACTTCCTTCTCGTGGTTATCACTCGTAACTGAACTTTGTTCTCTGTCCCCTCCCCCTCTCTAGGACGTCAGAAGCACCTTGAGCAGGTACGTGGCTCCGTCTCACTCTCATGGACACGTCGCTGTGTTGGGGAGGGGCTTGAGTGCCATGCGAGGCCCCCATCAGCTCAGGGCACCATGGCCAACTGTGAGGGGGCAGGGTCACCCCTCAGATCCAAATCTCCCCTCTACTGACGTTACTCCTGGGATTGATGCTCTTTATTCGAGACGCTGAGATGACGTATGAGGGCAGGTTAATAGACCCAAATAGATCCATTAAATCTCTTGTGTCCTGGGGAATGGGAATCTGGACCCTTCCAGATCAGCAGTGTTCAAATATGTTCAGCTTGTGTCTGTTTGGCGCCCTGTGTGAGGTGATTTGGGGTTAGTGCAGTAGTTCTCAAACTTTTATACTGGTGACCCCTTTCACATAGCAAGCCTCTGACTGCGACCACCCCCTTATAAGTTAAAAACACTTGTAAATATATTTAGCACTATTATAATTGCTGGATGCAAAGCAGGGTTTGGGGTGGAGGCTGAGGGGTCTTGACCCCCAGTTTGAGAACCCCTGGGTTAGAATCATAGAATATTAAGGTTGGAAGGGACCCCAGGAGGTCATCTAGTCCAACCCCCTGCTCAAAGCAGGACCAATCCCCAGCTATTCCCTCCCCCCCGATCCCTAAATGGCCCCCTCAAGGATTGAACTCACAACTCTGGGTTTAGCAGGCCTGTGCTCAAACCACTGAGCTATCCCTCCCCCCAAAAGAGGGCTTGTCTGGGATTTGAACCCAGGACCTCTTGCACCCAAAGCAAGAATCATACCCCTAGACCAACAAGCCAGCTAATGGGTTAGTGGTCTCCATCCATTTCTGACTGGGGAGGTGTCCACACCACAAAGCTTAGCAGAGTCAATGCAGCTTGTTAGTGCATCTGCCTGCTCCACTTCCCCTCGATGTCGTCTCTCGCCAGGTCCTACTAGAAACAAACTGGGCCGCTGCTGGTGAAGCTTGCTCCGAGGTCAGGATACATAGAACAATCCAGCCTCCAGGCCCCACAGTCAGTACTGGGTTTACCATGGCGCTGGGCCCAGGCTCCAAAGGGGCCTCGGCCTGGACCGCTCTTCTCTGCCCCCCGCTCTCTCCTGCGGATACCAGCACAGACTGGTGGGGGCCCTTCGGGGGCGGGAGCCATCCGTGTTAGTGCGCAGCTGATTTCACATCCATTGGACTCCCAGAAATCCCTTTCCGGAATCCCCCTGCACCACTGCAATCACCCCTTCGCTATAGATGTGAAACTTGATTGGCAGATGTGATCGTTCTGATCAGCAGCCGTATGTGGAGAGTCTGGGGTCCCCTGGGGTGTCCCCCTACCCCTCTCCCCTTTGTGTTGAAAGGGGACCTGTAGCTCAGCACCTCTTGCATTCCACAGGTGCCTGGGAAGGCAGAGTGAGCTGCAATGTGAATCCACGTGATCGCTTTTAGTCCACAGCCCCAGCTCTGCCTGCATGCTGGGCATCAGTGTAATTCTTGCTTTCCCCCAGGGAGATCAGACCCACTCCATGTGTCTGACACCCCAGGAAGCGGAGAAATCAGAATAATGCAGATTCCAAGGCCAGAAGGGATCATAGAGAGAGAATCTCTCTGCCCTCCTCTAGACCAGCCTAGAGACCTGCCCCCAAATAATTCCTACCTCAGAGCTTTTAGAAAAACACCCCGTCTTGATTTAACAATGGGCAGTGAGGGAGAATCCACCAGAACCCTGGGTACATTGTTCCAGTGGTTAATTACTTTAAAATGCCACCGTATCCAGGCAGGCAACTAGTTGAGCGACACTGAAATAAAGGGGAAGAGGCATATGAGCCAAAGCAGCCAGTGGCTTATTCGAGCATTAATGTCAAGTTTTGGGTTGCACTAATTGCTGGGCAGTGGCTGTTTAATCAGCATTTTAGCTGGGAGCATTTCTAGTTTGTGCATTTCAAAGTCTGCCTTTGCTGCAGAAGAAACCCTAAGAAAATCCAGCCAGTGATCAATCTCTGGTCATATTTTAAACACCGCTTTGGGATTCAGAGGCGAGAGCCAGAAGGAGTTTTTGTCTTTCAAGGAGGCTCTGCTGCTATTTTAGGCTGAAAGGGTGTAGCAATAATTAGTGACAGCACAAGCTAATCAACCTATTAAATGAGCCAGAACCAGCCTGAGAATGGCTTTGAAAAGTGCAGCTGCAAATGATCTCACAGAGGGAAGTGAGACCAGTGCCAGCAAATCAGCCAGACATGGGCTGAGGATTTCTCTCATGTGTTTGGAATTATGTTGACAAGCTCCCCTAGCTCAGACACAGAAATCACCCCCCAGGCTGGGTCCAGGAGAGGCAGCGCCCGTGCTTCTGAAAGTAGTTCTGTGTCAGATGGAGATTTAAGGTGCAGGACTGAACATGGAGGGGGGGCTTGTGGGTAAAGCACTTGACTGGGGCTCTGGCGAGTGGCAGTCAGTTCCTGCCTCAGCTGTGAATTCCCTCCTTGTCAGTCAGTGCCTCAGTTTCCCACCTGCATGTCTCTCACCCCCTGCATGTTTCTCACAATAGGAACACTTCCTAACTAGAACTGGTTGAATATTGGCAATTTTGAAATAAAAAAACCAAACATTTCAAAAAAGAACAAAAAAGCTGAAATTTCAAAGTGTCCCTTGGAACAAGAATGCTGAAAAAGCTTCAGTTCAGACCCCTCCTATTGTTTCATTTGAACCTGGAGGTTTATTTTGGTTTGCTGTTCACCTTTTATGAAATATGACACAGTACCATGTTGGCAACAGGAACCGAAATGATAAAAATGTCACCAAAATCTCCATGCTGCTGCAAAACATTTTGATTTTGACAAAACTGGAGTTTTGGGACCTGGCAGACTGGGGCTGGAGTGGCTATTGAGAGAGATCTGTATAAAGGCGCTCAGACAGCTCTCCTCCACCTGGAGAGCTGATTGCAGTGTTTGACACTGAGGAGTTGCTAATATTCAGAGCAGAGTTTGTGCCACTGTTTCTGTAGTATCCCTCACACCTGTCAGCCTGCTCCAGCAGTGGGGGCTGTCAGCCATGTAGCGAGAGATGGAAACACTTGGGGAGAGCAGGGGAGATGTGCAAGGGGCAGAGGAAGAGCGAGGAGCAGCTGGGGAGAACGGCTCTTCTCACCAAAAAAGGAAGCGGGGGTGGGGTGGGGAGGAGATGGAGCAGTGGGGAAGGGGCATGGGATGGGGAAGAGAAGGGGATAGGGGAAGCAGGAGCAGTGGGGAATCCTAGAATATCAGGGTTGGAAGGGACCTCAGGAGGTCATCTAGTCCAACCCCCTGCTCAAAGCAGGACCAATCCCCAACTAAATCATCCCAGCCAGGGCTTTGTCAAGCCTGACCTTAAAAACCTCTAAGGAAGGGGATTCCACCACCTCCCTAGGTAACCCATGTCCCGCCCCCGAAATCCCGCCCCCAACAGCGGCGGCGGAAGGTCCCGCCCCCAAATTTTTACGGGCGGCGGGGGCGCAGGCGCCCCCAAAATAGCAGCGCCCTAGGCGACCGCCTAGGTCGCCTAATGGAAGCGCCGGCCCTGCTAATATCCAACCTAAACCTCCCCCACTGCAACTTGAGACCATTACTCCTTGTTCTGTCATCAGGTACCACTGAGAACAGTCTAGATCCATCCTCTTTGGAACCCCCTTTTAGGTAGTTGAAAGAAGCTATCAAAACCCCCCTCATTCTTCTCTTCCGCAGACTAATCAATCCCAGTTCCCTCAGCCTCTCCTCATAAGTCATGTGCTCCAGCCCTCTAATCATTTTTGTTGCCCTCCGCTGGACTCTTTCCAATTTTTCCACATCCTTCTTGTAGTGTGGGGCCCAAAACTGGACACAGGACTCCAGATGAGGCCTCACCAATGTCGAATAGAGGGGAATAATCACGTCCCTTGATCTGCTGGCAATGGCCCTACTTATACAGCCCAAAATACCGTTAGCCTTCTTGGCAACAAGGGCACACTGTTGACTCATAACCAGTTTCTCGTCCACTGTAACCCCTAGGTCCTTTTCTGCGGAACTGCTTCCTAGCCATTCGGTCACTAGTCTGTAGCAGTGCATGGGATTCTTCCATCCTAAGTGCAGGACTCTGCACTTGTCCTTGTTGAACCTCACCAGATTTCTTTTGGCCCAATCCTCTAATTTGTCTAGGTCCCGCTGTATCCTATCCCTACCCTCCAGCGTATCTACCACTCCTCCCACTTTAGTGTCATCTGCAAACTTGCTGAGGGTGCAATCCATGCCATCCTCCAGATCATTAATGAAGATATTGAACAAAACCAGCCCAAAGACCGACCCTTGGGGCACGCCGCTTGATACCGGCTGCCAACTAGACACGGAGCCATTGATCACTACCCGTTGAGCCTGACGACCTAGCCAGCTTTCTATCCACCTTATAGTCCATTCATCCAGCCTGTACTTCTTTAACTTGCTGGCAGCACAGGGCTGGGCAGGCCAGTGTGCATTTGGCATCTGCAGGTTTGTAAACAGCTTAACGCTGTTTCTCTCTGTATTTCTCTCTCTGGGTCTCCCTGCCTTTTCCCCTCTGTTCATGGCCCAGAACTAAAGCAGTTATTCTGATTAATTGTAGAAATCCTGCATGAAACATAATTTTGGTACCATGAAATCTTTCTCTCCCTCTCCTCCCTAGATGCTCTGATGTTTGAACTGCAGACAGCGAGTAAGTGGATCTCTGGCAAAAGCGGGTAGTGGAATGGGTGGGGTTTTAGATGGATTTAGAGAAAAGGACAGTTTGTGTTTGTGGTGCTGGATTCACATGAGGAAGAAGCTTCTGAGATCAAACAAAACAGAGACCCCCATCCATAGAGAGTGAGCACTGCAAGGTAGGGGGCTGGCCTTAAGCACTCTGATATATTATTAACCCTTTAATTGGTGTACAATGTTTTGATTGAGTGAGGGCTCTGACTCCTCTATTATGCTGAGGGGGGGGTGCCTGCTCTGACCCGCCCTCGGTGTGTCCATAGGCCACCGCCCCGTTCTCTGTCTCTCCCTGTGGGTCCCACCTCTGCCTTCCCCCTGGGTTGCCAACTAGGCCCCTCCGTTCTCTGTGTCTTTGGGAGGTCTTGGCCGCCTCCTCTACCATTCGCCATGGCTGGGGGCCCTGCCCTGCTGTACCCACCAACTCCCTCCCGCCTCCATCCACCCAGGGCTACTGCCTCCTCCCCTTGTCTCAGCTGCACTGGGGTTTGTGCTCCCCTCTCTGCTGCCTCCTTGATTCCCTCTGACTGGGGGTGTCTCCCCCAGAGGCGGCTGAGGCTGATGCCCCTTCGGTCCCACCCCAGGCTCTGCTGCCTGCCCCGCCCCGCCCTGTCCCTGCTGCTGGGAGTGGGGAGCCACAGCACGGGGAGCAGGAAGATGCAGCAGGGGAGGAGATGGAGATGCAGATGCAGAATCTGCAGCTATAACTGCACCTCTAGGCCCTGGGAGGTGGGAGCCGCGGTGAAATCCCTGCTCAGCCCCAGCACAGAGGCAGCTCCCTGAGACCCAGGACAGAGAGGCAGGAAATCAGGGAAGGTCCCAGTCAGGATGGGGCTGCTGGGGAGTGTGAGAAATGGTCCCAGCCTCCCCAAGGGCCGAGCTCTGCCTCTGATGCTCCGATTCTCTCTCCCCAGTGACTCTGGATCCAGACACGGCTCATCCCGAACTCGTCCTGTCCGCGGATCGGAAAAGCGTAAGACTGGGAGACACACGGCAGCGAGTGCCCAACAATCCTGAGAGATTTGACTGTAATTGCTGGGTGCTGGCCTGTGAGGGATTCACCTTGGGGAGACATTGCTGGGAGGTGGATATGGGGGATGGGCAATGCTGGGCTGTGGGGGTGGCCAGAGAGTCTGTGAGGAGGAAGCGGGGGTTGAGTTTTAACCCTGAGGAGGGGATCTGGGCTGTGCAGTGGCTGCATGGGGATCAATATCAGGCTCGCACCTCCCCTGAGACCACAGAGTCACTGGGCCGGGTCCCCAGCAGGATCCGGGTTTGTCTGGACTGTGACGAGGGGCAGGTGGCATTTTTCAGTGCTGACAACAAGGCCCCGATCTTCACTTTCCCACCAGCGTCTTTCAATGAGGAGAGAATCCGCCCTTGGTTCTGTTTCTGGGACAGTGAAACCCTGTTGAGACTCTGTTCCTGATGCACAAGGTTATCTATCCCCCTGCAGGCCATGAAATGGGCTTCTCTAGCCTCTGGCATCCTCATTTCTACAACCCTAGAATCTAAAGTGGGCCGGTGACCTGTTCTTCTCCCTCCAAAAAACCACCCAACCCTCAGGGACATTGACCAGCCTGTTTGTCACTGTTCTTTATGATCCCGGAGGACTCTAGCATTCTGCTTGGTCAGAGAGCAAGAGGAAGAGTCCTGGGTGAGGGAGGACAGTACAGGTGTCAAATCTTTGGGGCAGGGGAGGGACAGGAGAAAATGGTTAATCTTCACTTTTGATGAGTGTTTTCTAGAATTTAACAAAGGTATTTTTATATCAAGTCCATGGAGGTTGTGTTTTATGGTTCCCACGCTCATTGGCTGCTGCAGGCGTTTTTGTTTTTTCACCAAGTGGATTCTGTATCTTCACAGCTGTAAAGATGCTGAAATGTTTGTGTCTCACAATGATTTCTTTTGTCTCCTGCTGGGTAAAATATAGCAATAAACCCAGGAGCCATCAGAACTGCTTGATTCACCAGTGTGGGGTTTGTTTGCTTTTTACTGACATGCTCGGTGGGGTCGAGGTGGGTATCAGGCCATTAGTATTGCAAGAAAAGCATCCTCTCTGGAATTGCAACAACAGTAATGATCATGTCTCTCCTAGGCCACATTCAGGTGCTTTCACCCAGTGTCTGTTGGATCTGAATTTCCCAGCCTGGGCGCATCCAGCATTCAGACAGTACAGTGACATGGAGCTAGTTACTGGTCCAAACTTTTCATAGAGGAGGGTCATGTGTAGTTGTGTGGTACTTCTGCTGGCCGCGTTCAGAAACAAAAGGGCATCATCGTCTGTTTGAGACCTTGCAGGTATGGTGTGTGCTATACAAAATGGCATCTTGACCCTGCACGTACCGTATGTGTGAGGTCATGACCTCGGTCGTATGGTGTATGAGAGGTCATGCCATGCTGAGGACACCATTTTGTAGAGCTGGTCTGCTGCAGGGACGGATGCGTTCGGGGACCAGACGGAATGGTCCTGTGGTTGGATCTTGCCCACGGGCCGCCAGTTGAACTAGCCTTATAGGTAGGTTGACCACCCATCCGTTATATCAAGGGCCTGTCTCTTATTTCATTGATTTGTCCCTTAGGGTGGCCACCCATCCCTTATTTAAAGGGACGTCCCTTGACCACTGTCAGCATTAAATTGATGATGCTTACATTGTATATTTGAGGGCAGTAGGAATTAACACTTGAGAGAAAAGTGCATGATGTGCTACGGGAAATGGTGTTTGCCTAAAATGTCCTTGAAAATAAAGAATGGCCCCTTATTTTTCATGTGGTCTTCCCTTGTTTCCATCCAGCAAAAGTGGTCACTCTGCTTGTAGGTCAGAAGAAGCTAGGCAGATAGGGGGTTGAAAGTTCCTGTCTGTGTAACTGTAACAGAGCATGGCTGCGGACACACACATGTCACAGTCACCGGTGGGGATCTGAAGTGGGAATTTCATCCCTGAAATCACAAGCTCCTACGCCTTGCCTTAAAGCAGTAACTGCTTTGATCTGCGAGCCATGAGCTGGTTGTTCGTGACTGGAGCTGGCCACTAGGGGGACATGATCCCTTGCACTAAGCCAATGTATGAAATACAGGTCTGTTTCATCTTACGCTGGGGTTACGTTCCGTGGTCAGCGCGTAAAGCGAAAACCGCGTATAGTAAAAATTACATTGAATGTAATGGCGGGCAGAATTGCCTGCACTACAGAAACAGTATTTAAATTGTTGTTTTTCTCTTTTTTTTTTTTTTTTTTTTTCCGACCGCGTAAAGCTGAAATCGCACATGTTAAATGCGCCTAAGATGCGACAGACCTGTAACCACATAAAGGCAACGAGAGGGGGTGTGTCCTAGCACTGCCCTTGTCTCCTCCAGCTCTGCTGTTCCGTGGTGGTGCCCTGAGGTTTCTCCTCTGCTATTCTTTCAATAGGATGCGCAGAGAGCCAAGTGGCTGCAGGTTTGTGAGCTAGTGGCACTGGGGCGAGCCCCTAGGATGAGCAGGCAGGAGATGGGGAAGCTGAGGCTGGAGGAGAGAGAAGTCCCATCAGACTCCAGTCTCCTGCTGTTCAGATCAATCAGCAAATGACTATGAAAGCCTGTGGGATTTGGGCAGACAGCTGGTGGGATTAAAAAAACAACACACAAACCAGGGGCAAGGGATCATGTCTCAGACATTCTGAATGAGGCCAAGACACATGGGCCACCCTCTCCATTGGTAGCTGTAGCCATTTCGGTTTAAGGGCAATGGACCAAATTCATCCCTGCCGTTAAATGGGTGCCCATCTCATTCAATGAGGGACCAGATCCCCCTCTGGTGCACATTGGTGTTGCTCCATGGGAGTGAATGGGCAAGAGCTCCAGGGGGAGTAAATCAGTGTAGCTTCATTCTTTCTCTTTCTCTTTCTTGTGTAGCTGCTCTTAAATTATAAGAGGAGAAAAGAAAGGCAATGGCTCTCCCACCAGGAGCCCTTGTATCGATTGGATTGTCAGTGTGGGGCATTGTGGGATGGCTCCTGGAGGCCAGTAACAGTCGACGTAGGCAATGCAGTGTCTACACTGACACTGTGTCGACCTAACTACGTTGCCTGTGACACGACACCGCTCGAGAAGGTGGTGTTCTTACGTCAGCGTAGAGAGGCACTTACATCGTCTGGAACCGAATTTAAGTGAAGACATTTCCACACCCAGGTTGACGCAAGGCTGCTTATGTCGACCCAACCGCGTAGTGTAGACCAGGCCCTGGTGTGGTAACACTCAACTCCTGTTATCATGGGACAGACTAAGCATGTGAGTGAGGAAGTGGCTGCTGTGGCATGTAGAGACTAATGAAAACTACAGTTACGATGCTGCTCCACACACCAAGCAGGCCCGCAGCCTTAACGTAGGCCTACTCACCAAAGCTTTACCAGTAACATTTGCCTTATTGTGGCACATCCTTGCCCGCCTCCACGCTCAATTTTATGAGTCCTGTCAGTAAAACCCTGAGGAAGTAAAACCACCTCCGCAAATGACATAAGCCCTCTACTGGCCCTGTTCCCCCAGTACGGCACCTGTGTGGAAGCTGCATGACTGGTACCAGCAAAAACAGCCCTCCAGCAATGTCCCTGGCCCTGGGTGACTGCTCCGGTCACAATTTGGAACTCTCCTGCCAAGGGGTCACAGTGGCTGGAACCTCCCATTCCCCCACCTTTAAAACGTGTGTTTTGGAAATTCCTCTCTCCCTGCAGCCCACCTTGGTGAGCTCACAGGTGTGGCTCTACCTGCTGCTCCATCTAAACCTCGTATTGCTGTGTGGTCCAGGAGAGAAGTCCTAGATCAGGCTCAGGACCCATTTGTCAATGTTTGTGGCCTGTCACGACCCAGTAAATAGCCTGAGGGTGGAGGTCCTCTGGTGGTTTTGGTCAGATCCTGCACCCTGGGGGGTGGGGGGGTGGGGTTGGGTCCAGCCTGGTGCTCACCCCACAGTGGCAGCTCCTGCAGCTCCTGTGCTGTGGGGCTGGCTGGGCTTGGCTCTCAGCTCTAGGCATTGCAACCTCTGGGGTAGCAGCGCTGCTCAGGTTAGTCCCTGAGCCCCTGACTGGACCAAATCTGTGTGAGTGGAGTTGTGCCCTGGCTCATGGGGTTGCAGGGCCACTTACTCAGATTTGGCGTACCCGGGCTCCCGTCGCCATGATGGCTGGGCCAAACCTGAGTGGCACTGGCACCCCAGAGGCTGAAGTGCCTGGAGCAGGGAGGCGAGCCCAGTTAGCCGCATGGGACAAGAGCTGCCACGCAACCCTGTCAAACAGTCTGGAGACCTAGTTTTGGGTCCTGACCTACGAGATGAGAAACCCTGGAGTAGATGTCTTCAGCCTAGGGATGGAAGGGGGGAGGAGCAGTGCAAGCCCTGCTGCAGAATCCCCAGACATAAAGGTGTCTATTCCCACATTTCAAAGGCGAGCCAGACATTGGGTTAGGATAGAGAAGAGCAGCAATGCCAGGCAAAGGGGAAGAAACTCTGGCAGTTGTACCACCAGGCAAAGAAGGCCAACGGCCTAGCAGGGGCTGACTCCTGGGCCCATCGTGCTTGGCACAGACACCACCACCACCCTGTGGACACCTCCTGGGACCCGGAGGAAGGAAATCCAGCAGCGCCCAGTGATGTTGAGCTCATTGAGGTTACCTGCAAACAACCTGGAGTTCTTCCAGTTCCAGACAAGCCCGGACACAGAACCCTCTGGGGACGGGGCAGGGAGCTCAGGTGGGTACATTAATACACACTTCTTGTTTCTGTTTACATGCTTCATGGGCTTCCAAACCTCCCCCTCTCTCCCCTTCCTTTCCCCATTTTATATGGTGGCTGCATGCACACAGGCAGAGAGGGAATGAATTGCCCTTTGAAGTAGACTCCCTATTTTAAAAACGTGCCCTGGTAATAAAAATAAAGGACATGGTAAGCAACTTTTTAACTGTTTGTTTTTGAGAGGAGCACTCTTCCCAGCAGAGAGAGGGTCACGTTTCTCATCAGAGCCCCCAGGGGCGGGAGAACTCAGACACAGCTGATTCTAGCTCAGCCAATGAGCCAGAGCCAGAAAGGGAAACACCCAATTCCTGTCCCAGGCGGCTGGAAATTCAAACTAACTTGAATTCTAAACTAACTTACCCTTCCCGCCAGCAGCCATGGCTGCAGAGAGCCCTGCAGAAAGTCTCCGGGATGAACTTTCTTGTCCCATCTGCCTGGAGTATTTCAAAGACCCAGTGTCTATTGAGTGTGGGCACAACTTCTGCCGGGCCTGCATCAGCCAGTGCTGGGGGGAGCCGGAGCCAAACTTCTCCTGCCCCCAGTGCAGAGAAACCGCCCAGCAGAGAAACCTGCAGCCCAACAGGCAGCTGGGGAACGTGGTGGAGTTAGTGAAAGGACTGAGGTTTCAGGCGGTGACAGAGCCCGAGGGGCAAAGAGTGTGTGAGAAACACCAGGAAGCTCTGAAACTGTTCTGTGAGGAGGATCAAACCCCCATCTGTGTGGTGTGTGATGAATCCAAGGCTCACAGATCTCACACGGTGGTTCCCATAGAGGAGGCTGCCCAGGAGTACAAGGTAGGAAATCTCCACCCAGCATCAGTGTGTGTACCTGTGGGGATTTTCAGATATATTTCCAGGCCCAGAGTACAGCTGCTCATGCAGACACCATGTAGCCTGCGGCCATAACTGTGGGTTCCCAGACTTCCAATGTTTGGGTTTCCTTCTAGTGTCACTGGAACTCCTCATTTCCTGTTGTCATAAAGAATGGTTTTTTTTTTTGCTAACTACAGTGTTGTGTTAAAGATTTTGAACCTTATATGGATCTCTGCTCTGACTTGAGGACCAATTTCCAGGGGTGGGTGGGGAAAAATATTCATTCTCTTGTGATGCCCGTTTCCTCAGCTAATATTGCTGTTCCAACACACGTTCCTGCTGAGCGGGACACACCAGAACCAGCACTGCCAGTCCCCACCGTTCTAAAATCCTGAGATCTTTGAAAAGATTCAATCAGACTCTGGGAATTTATCCTCCCACGCTCTACTTCATTCATTTCAAACTAACAGAGAAATAACTTGATTCTTGGTCCCCAAAAGATGCTGGTGGATGTGAGGTGAGGCAGGGGTGTAGTCAGAGCTCCTGAGTGGTGGACAGATGATGAAGAATTTTTGGAGCAAACCTGACACCATCTGTTTTACTAGGATCAGCAATGTGAGAGCAGAGTTGTAGGAAAGAGATCTTTACTGAGCACGCTGAGAGGCCAGTGCTACATGCAGAGGCACTAGGGTTTGTGCATTGGCTGCCCGGACCCAGTTTGCGCTCCTAGCCCTCAGGTGTCAGAATGAATTAGTTCTCCTCTGCTACCTGCTGCTTTCCCCCAGTTCCTGCAGCGTCCGTGGCCTGGCCTGTGAGTTGCCATGTGGGTGTTCTCCCGCGGGGGGTGCTGCTGGGTTAAATAAGCTCGAAAGCTAAATCTGTGCAGCAGCATTATTGCCGGGAGAGGGGAGGAAACATTGCTCCTCAAGCTCGAAAAGAAAAAAAATTCCCCCTCTACCCCCGATTTGTCTTTGCCCAGGAACAATTCCAGACCCGACTGCAGGCTCTGAAGGAAGAGAGTGAAAAGCTCATGGGATGGAAACTGACAGGAGAGAAGAGAATCCCAGAGTACCTGGTAGGTGCCCAGTGTTGTTACCCAGCTGGGCCTTGGGGATGAATGTCAGTGTGGGAGGTTTGTGCGTCTCTCTGGGGCCGTGTGCTGCTGGTTTGGGATTGTGCGTGTCTGTCTCTGTTCCCCTCTGTGGGCTGGAGTGGGGCTGGGACTCCTTGCCTGGCTCTGGGGCTAGGACAGATTCACCAGGCTCTCTGGGCAGTTTTGGGGCAGGGCAGACGCTGATCGAATCCAGCAGCAGGTGCAGCCTGTGCTCCCCTCTGCTCAGGATGGACGGGATGTGGGGTCATGGCCCTGCCTCCTCTCTTCAGCTCAAGCAGTTCCAAGGCTGCCTTAATATTCCATCCCCAGCTATCAGAGAGGCCTGCTGGGCTCGGCTTCAGGCTTGATCTTTGTCTGTGTCTGCCCACGCTGTCTGTTTCACTCTATGCAGTGCAGTTGTAGCTGTGTCAGTTCCGGGATATTGGAGCGACAAGGCGGGGAGGTGAGATCTTTTATTGCACCAATTGCTGTTGGTGAGAGAGAAGCTTGCACACTACCCAGAGCTCTTCTTCAAGTCTGGGCTGGAGACCTCTGGGTGGCTCGAAAGATTCTCTCTCTCACCAATGGAAGTCACTCCAATAAAGAGATCACCTCAGCCCCTTGTCTCTCTCTCTATTATAGATGAGCACTAGAGAGTCAATAGCTGAGTGACAGCCAAGCTCTCATGCTAAGTGCTGATGGTTTCACAGTGCTCTAAAACCCACCTGCATCCTGACGTTGTCTTGGAAAATCACTGTGCCCCATCCAGGCCTGAGACAGGGTTATTGGACCAAATCAGGAGTCATGTGGCCAAGGGGCTGCAGAGGTGAAGGGCTCAGATGAAAAGAACCTGACATTCAATTTGTCTCCCATTCTCATAACTTTTCTGTGCCCACCTATGGCTCAGATCATAGCACCGATCAGCCCCAACTGAGCTGGGTCTGATTGGATTTCACCTTGGCTAGCGTCCGTCATCCAGGGCCACACCAGGAAAGCAGCACCTTAGAAGCTATTAGAGGGTCTTTCAGTCTCTGTGAATACGCATACATCTTGGATACACACATGGGAAAGTGATGTGAGCATGCTCCAGGAGACCGGTGCACCTCAAGCCAGTGTGCAGAGCGGTAGCAGGCAGCTGTGGAAAGGGGGCAGAGTTAAGGTTGGGTGGCAGTGTGTGTGGGTGGCGCGACCTTAACTCTGCATTCCCTTGATTTCAGAGCTTTGTTTGTCTTCGCTTCATTCTTGATTTCATGGTACAAGTTTATGGCCTGGGGCTGCACTAGAGATCCTGAGCTCTGCACTAACACAGTTAGGCACTGAATTCTCATGTCTCTCCAGAGGTGTGGCCGGACGTCCCTCCGAGGCATGTGAATATCGGGAGCTTCCTCAGTAAAACTTGAGAGTTTTGGTTTGTTTTCTTATATTAATTTGTGTTTTCTTTATCCCGTTCAGTCTCTCTCAGGAAGTCTCTGCGAACGTACCTCTAAGTCTTGCCCTTTCTACTGCTGGAAGGACTGAGATTGTCACAGGTCACTGATCACAACAGAAACAAACCATGTCAGAGGGGAAGGGAATTTAGGGCGAGGTGGGACTTTCTAGGAAAATCTCTCTGGTCAAATGGGGAAAGATTCTGTCTGCTTTTGAGGTGCTCAATATTTAGAAATTCCCCCTCCTGCTCACATAGGGCTCTGTGAAATCTCCCCTGCTTCTCGGTGTGTCCTTGATGTGCCCTTTCCCTGTTTGTGCCTTTTCTTTACAAGGAAAGACAGAAACTGAGAGAGAGAAAATTGTGTCTCAATTTAAACAGCTGCACCAGTTTCTGGAAGAAGAAGAGTGACTCCTGCTCGCCCAGCTGGGAGAGCTGGAGAAGGAGGTTGTGAAGGTGCAGGATGAAAATATCACCAAACTCTCTGAGAGTCAGCGAGCTGATCAGCGAGATGGAGGGCAAGTCCCAGCAGCCAGCGAGTGAATTCCTGCAGGTGAGACCTCAGAGCCTTGGAGATATTTGGGAAATGGATGAACGGGGAGACCCATGTGGCTTGAAGTGCAGGATCCTAACACTACAGTGGAACTCACTGTTTCTAGTTTTTACATAGGAATCTTCTCTCTCGCTCTCTCTTTAATGGTACCTCATTTTATTGTTATGAACTACTGTTAAAATGTGAATTCTCTGGTTTATAATCACTTCCACTTGCTTCTGTTTTATTATTCTCTTTTGTATTATTAATAATTTGATTAGGGGTATGGACCAGCTTCCATATCACTTGTAACTGAGCTCTTTTTTTCTCTGTCTCCCCCCCCCCCCCCCCCCCCCCAGGACGTTAGAAGCACCTTGAGCAGGTACCTGGCTCTGTCTCACTCTCAGGGACACGTCACTGTGCGGGGGAGGGGCTTGAGCCCCATGCTAGGCCCACATCTCCTCAGGGCACCATGGCCAACTGTGCAGGGCAGGGTCACCCCTCAGATCCAAATCTCCCTCTGCTGACATTACTCCTGGGATTGATGCTCTTTATTTGAGATGATGAAGCATGAGAGCAGGTTAATAGACACAAACAGGTCCATTAAATCTCTTGTGTCCCGGGGAATGGGAATATGGATCCTTCCAGATCAGCAGTGTTCAAATATGTCCAGCTTGCGTCTGTTTTGCGCCCTGTGTGAGGTGATTTGTGGTTAGTGGTCTCCATCCATTTCTGACTGGGCAGGTGTGCACGATAAAAAAAATTAGCCGAGTCAATGCAGCTTGCTGGCCCATCTGCCTGCTCCACTTCCCCTCAATGTCATCTCTCACCAGGTCATGCTGGAAACAAACTGGGCCACTGCGGGTGAAGCTTGTGCTGCCATTGCCTGAGTGGTACTTGCTCTGAGGCTGGGATACATAGAACAATCCAGCCTTCAGGCCCCGCAGTCCAGCAGCTTTCACTGGCATGAAATTCATCTGAAATGAGGATAAACTCATGATTTACAATCAATTAATTAGAGAATTCTCATTCTCTCCAGGTGCGAGCAGGGGAAGTTCCAGCAGCTGGTGGAGATTTCTCCTGATCTGGCAAAGAGACTTGGGCCAGGTCTACACTACGATTTTAGTTCGAATTTAGCAGCGTTATAGCGAATTAACCTTGCACCCGTCCACACAACGAGGCCATTTAATTCGATGTAAAGTGCTCCTAAAATCGGTTTCTGTACTCCTCTCCGACGAGGGGAGTAGCNGGACGTTAGAAGCACCTTGAGCAGGTACCTGGCTCTGTCTCACTCTCAGGGACACGTCACTGTGCGGGGGAGGGGCTTGAGCCCCATGCTAGGCCCACATCTCCTCAGGGCACCATGGCCAACTGTGCAGGGCAGGGTCACCCCTCAGATCCAAATCTCCCTCTGCTGACATTACTCCTGGGATTGATGCTCTTTATTTGAGATGATGAAGCATGAGAGCAGGTTAATAGACACAAACAGGTCCATTAAATCTCTTGTGTCCCGGGGAATGGGAATATGGATCCTTCCAGATCAGCAGTGTTCAAATATGTCCAGCTTGCGTCTGTTTTGCGCCCTGTGTGAGGTGATTTGTGGTTAGTGGTCTCCATCCATTTCTGACTGGGCAGGTGTGCACGATAAAAAAAATTAGCCGAGTCAATGCAGCTTGCTGGCCCATCTGCCTGCTCCACTTCCCCTCAATGTCATCTCTCACCAGGTCATGCTGGAAACAAACTGGGCCACTGCGGGTGAAGCTTGTGCTGCCATTGCCTGAGTGGTACTTGCTCTGAGGCTGGGATACATAGAACAATCCAGCCTTCAGGCCCCGCAGTCCAGCAGCTTTCACTGGCATGAAATTCATCTGAAATGAGGATAAACTCATGATTTACAATCAATTAATTAGAGAATTCTCATTCTCTCCAGGTGCGAGCAGGGGAAGTTCCAGCAGCTGGTGGAGATTTCTCCTGATCTGGCAAAGAG
Source organism: Platysternon megacephalum (assembly GCA_003942145.1). Lineage (NCBI taxonomy): Eukaryota > Metazoa > Chordata > Testudines > Platysternidae > Platysternon > Platysternon megacephalum. The sequence goes on along the minus strand of QXTE01000542.1, from coordinate 93,380 downwards.
ACTTGGGCCAGGTCTACACTACGATTTTAGTTCGAATTTAGCAGCGTTATAGCGAATTAACCTTGCACCCGTCCACACAACGAGGCCATTTAATTCGATGTAAAGTGCTCCTAAAATCGGTTTCTGTACTCCTCTCCGACGAGGGGAGTAGCGCGGAAATCGACATTGCAGGTTCGAATTAGGGTTAGTGTGGACGGAATTCGAAGGTATTGGCCTCCGGGAGCTATCCCACAGTGCACCATTGTGACCGCTCTGGACAGCAATCTAAACTCGGATGCTCTGGGCAGTTGGACAGGAAAAGCCCCGCGAACACCAGCATGGACCACACGCGAGATACTGGATCTGATCTCTGTATGGGGAGAGGATTCAGTGCTCGCAGAACTACGGTCGAAGAGAAGAAATGCCAAAACCTTCGACAAGATCTCCAAGGGCATGATGGAGAGAGGCCACAATCGGGACTCCTATCAGTGCCGAATTAAGGTGAAGGAGCTCCGACAGGCCTATCAAAAAACCAAGGAGGCAAACGGACGGTCCGGGGCAGAGCCGCAGACATGCCGCTTTTACGAGGAGCTGCATGCAATTCTCGGGGGGGCCGCCACCACTAACCCACCCCTGACTGTGGACTCCGAGGAGGGGTTACTCTCTTCCCTGAATGACGAATCAGTGGACGGGGAAGAGGAGGAGGAGGAGGACGACGAACTTGTGGACAGCACACAGCACTCCATTCTCCCCGACAGCCAGGAGCTGTTTCTGACCCTGACCGAGGTGCCCTCCGAACCCTCCCAAGGCGGCATCGCAGACCCCCTGGAAGGGACCTCTGGTGAGTGTACCTTTTCAAATATATCAAACATGGTTTAAAACAAGTATTTTTTTAATGATTAATTTGCCCTGGGGACTTGGGATGCATTCGCGGCCAGTACAGCTACTGGAAAAGTCTGTTAACGTGTCTGGGGATGGAGTTGAAATCCTCCAGGGACATCTCCATGAAACTCTCCTGGAGGTACTCCAAAAGCTTTTCCAGAAGGTTTCTGGGCAGGGCAGCCTTATTCCGTCCTCCATGGTAGGACACTTGACCGCGCCATGCTAGCAGCAAGTAATCCGGTATCATTGCTTGACAAAGCTTGGCAGCGTATGGTCCCGGTGTTTGCTGGCATTCAAGCAACATCCGCTCTTTATCTTGCTGTGTTATCCTCAGGAGAGTGATATCGTTCAGGGTAACCTGTTTGAGATATGGGAATGTAATTAGGGGGACAGAGGTGGCCCCGTTCCTACTGGGCTGTTTGCCTGTAGCTGAAAAGAAATCTTTCCCTGCAGTTAGCCAAGCGGGCGGGGGGGAGGGGGTGGATAATGTCGCTGAGTTTTTCGCGTTTGGCTAGCAGGGGTCTTCCCTGATACCAGCCACGTGGTGGGGGGAGGGGTAACGCGATCATCCCACAGAAGTGGATGGGGGGGCTAGTTTGCGATCTGCATGGATCTTCCATGGTACCAGCCACGTGGTGGGGGGAGGGGGTCATCCCACAGAATTGAATGGGTGGGTGGGGGGTGGTTGTTATGTTATCTGATGCTGCACGGTAACAGGGAAACCGCAGCACGTAAAGGGCTTTGCTTGCTATGGGAAAGGAGGGCGCTGATTTAATGCAGAAGCAGCAGGACAATGGCTTACCATGGCTGCATACAAGCCGAAATCTGTTGCCCGGCCCTGCGTCTGCTGTGATCTCTAACACCAAAGCCGCGGGCACTCAATATAAGATGCAAAAAGCGACCTTGTACATTGCTATGTAATGTGAAAAGTGTTCACCGTGAAAGAGTATAAGCATTGTTCTATAAAATGTATCTTTTTACATACTTCTCTCCTTTTTTTCCCTCCTACTGCAGCTGCAAATTCTTCCATCCTCCCGCCCCCAGCACGAAGGCTCTCCCAGATAAGGAGGCGAAAGAGGCGCACCCGAGACGATATGTTCTCGGAAATAATGCAGTCGACCCGGGATGAGAGAGCTAATTTTAACGATTGGAAGGAGACTGTATTGAAATTCCGTCAAGAGGCCAGTGACCGTGAGGAGAAGAGGGACCAGCGGGAGGACATGAGGGACCAACGGGAGGAGAAAAGGGATGAACGTGAGGAGAGAAGGGACGAACGCGAGGAGAGGAGGGACGCCCGAGAGGAGAAGTGGCGGGATGCAACGCTGGGGCTGCTGCGTGATCAGACAGACATGCTCCGGCGTCTGGTGGAGCTCCAGGAACGGCAGCTGCCGGATTACCGGGTGCCGCTGCAGCCCCTCTATAACCGCCCTCCCCCCTCCCCAAGTCCCGTAGCCTCCTCACCCCGACGTGTAAGAACGCGGGGGGGGAAGCTCCGTGCAACCTGCCAGTCCACCCCATTAGAGAGCCCGAGCAAAAGGCTCTCATTATTTTGAATGTTGTTCCTGCCCTGTTCCTTCACTCCTACCCTCCTCCCAAACCCCACCCGGACTACCTGGTTATTTCTCTCCCTATGTTCATTACCCCCCGTTAATAAAAAGTTCTTGATTTGTAATTTGAAAACGACACTGACTTTATTTTTTTTTAAATAAAACTGGGATCGAAGGGGGAAGGGGGAAGGGTGGGTTGCTTACAGGGAATGAGTGAATCAAGTGGGCGGGTTTTCAACAGGGACAAACAAACAGAACTTTCACACAGGAGCCTGGGCAGCACTGAAACTTGTTTTCAGAGCTTCTCTGATGCGCACCGCTTCCTGGTGTGCTCTTCTAATCGCCCTGGTGTCTGGCTGCGCGTAATCAGCGGCCAGGCGGTTTGCCTCAGCCTCCCACCCCGCCATAAAGGTCTCCCCCTTGCTCTCACAGAGATTGTGGAGCACACAGCAAGCTGCAATAGCAATGGGGATGTTGGTTTGGCTGAGGTCCGAGCGAGTCAGTAACGAGCGCCAGCGACCTTTTAAACGTCCAAAGGCACACTCTACCACCATCCTGCACTTGCTCAGCCTGTAGTTGAACCGCTCCTGACTACTGTCCAGGCTGCCTGTGTATGGCTTCATGAGCCACGGCATTAAGGGGTAGGCTGGGTCCCCAAGGATAACGATGGGCATCTCAACATCCCCAATGGTAATTTTCCGGTCTGGAAAGTAAATCCCTTGGTGCAGCCGTTTAAACAGACTAGTGTTCCTGAAGACGCGGGCGTCATGAACCCTTCCCGGCCATCCCACGTTGATGTTGGTGAAACGTCCCTTGTGATCCACCATTGCTTGCAGCACCATTGAAAAGTACCCCTTGCGGTTTATGTACTGGCTGCCCTGGTGCTCCGGTGCCAAGATCGGGATATGGGTTCCATCTATCGCCCCACCACAGTTAGGGAATCCCATAGCAGCAAAGCCATCCAGTATGAGCTGCACATTTCCCAGAGTCACTACCTTTGGTAGCAGCAGCTCAACGATTGCTCTGGCTACCTGCATCACAGCAGCCCCCACGGTAGATTTTCCCACTCCAAACTGATTACCGACTGACCGGTAGCTGTCCGGTGTTGCAAGCTTCCACAGGGCTATCGCCACTCGCTTCTCGACTGTGAGGGCTGCTCTCATCTTGGTGTTCTGGCGCCTCAGGGCAGGGGAAAGCAAGTCACAGAGCTCCATAAAAGTGCCCCTCCGCATGCGAAAGTTTCGCAGCCACTGGGAATCGTCCCACACCTGCAGCACTATGCGGTCCCACCAGTCTGTGCTTGTTTCCCGGGCCCAGAATCGGCGTTCCACAGCGAGAAGCTGCCCCATTAATAACATGATCTCCAAAGCGCCGGGGCCCGTGGAGCGAGAGAATTCGGTGTCCATGTCCATGGACGCATCACCCTCTTCGCCGCGCTGCTGTAGCCGCCTCCTCCTCGCCTGGCTTTTCTGGTCCTGGTTCATCATAAACTGCACTATCATGCGCGAGGTGTTTACAATGTTCATCACTGCAAACTTGAGCTGAGCGGGATCCATCCTTGCCGAGGTATGGCGTCTGCACAACTCACCAACGACAAAAGGCGCGAAATGGTTCTCTGCCGTTGTTTTCACCGCGGGAGGGGGAGGATGTTCCCAGAACCGCCCGCGACAAGATTTTTTGTCCCATCAGGCAATGGGATCTCGACCCAGAATTCCAATGGGCGGGGGGGACTGCGGGAACTATGGGATAGCTATGCGATAGCTACCCACAGTGCAACGCTCTGGAATTCGACGCTAGTCTTGGTTCATGGACGCGCACCGCCGAATTACTCCGCTTACTGTGGCCGCGTACAATCGACATTATACAGTCGGTTTTCATAACATCGAATTCCGTAATTTCGGAGTAATCCTGTAGTGTAGACGTACCCTTGGTGATTTTACTGAGAAAAACATTGTACTAAAGGAGACTCTGAAGAAATTCTAAGGTACGGAGCAGGGATTGAAAATGGAGTCTGATCTCTGTGAATGTTGGAGGAAGCGGGCTGTGTCCAATTACCTGCGAATGTAAAACCCAAGTTAAGAACATGGAATTAATATAGACAAAGTTTTGAATTAGCTAAGCAAAATTTTCCAAGACACAAGATATTTATGGAGAAACATCAACAGTCCGAATGTGAATCGTTGTCACCTTGTTTGCCCTAATTCTTGAGGACTGCAAAGACCTTGGTTGAGTGAAATTCTGTGCTAATTCAAAGGGCTCCATCTTCTCGTCCTGATTCTGTTTCATTCCAGTCAGACCTGTCTAGGAATTTTCTCTTGTAGAAAGGCTGGAAACCCTAAATTCCAGTTAAGCTGTATTTATAACCACATTACTAGGAGTGAAAATGGTCGATAGGTCTCATACGGCCCTTCTTTTCCACATGGGTGAATTTTACAGGGTGTTCCCCTCTTTGTTTCTCTCTTTGGGTCTCTCTGCCTTTTCCCCTCTGTTCTTCTCCCAGAACTGCAGCACAGTTATTCTGATTAATTGTAGAAATTCTGCATGAAACAAAATTTTGATACCATGAAATCTCTTTCTCTCCTTGTCCTCCCTAGGCACTCTGGTGTGTGTACTGCGGACAGCAAGTACGTGGATCTCTGGCAAAAGGGGGTAGTGGAATGGGTGGGGTTCCACAGGGATATTTTCCTGGGATTGAGAGAAAAGGACAGTTTGTGTTTGTGGTGCTGGATTCACTTGCAGAAGAAGTGCCTGAGATGAAACAAATCGGAGGCTCCCAACGATTGGGAGTGAGCATAGCAGGAGAGCGGGCTGGCATTAAGCACCCCAATATATTAACCCCTTAATTGTTGTGCACAGTACTGACGGAGTGATGGCTCTGACTCATCTGTTATGATCGGGGGTGGGTGTCTGGTCTGACCCTCCCTTGGTGTCCCCGTAGGACATCGCCCCCTTCTCTGTCTTTCTCCACCTCTCTCTTCATCCTGGGCTCTAGGGTTGCCAACTGGGCCCCTCCATCCTCTCTGTCTTTGAGAGGTCTCCCCTGGTGCTGTCTCCTCCTCTTCCATTCCCCAGGGGCTGGGGGCACCCTCCTTCCACCCAGGGCGCCAGCAAAAAAAAAAAAAAAAAAAAAGAGCGCTGCAGGCGGGCACCAAAAAAACCAAACAAACAAAAAAAAAACCTGAGCGCTGCCAGCGGAGCAAAAAAATAAAAAAAAATAAGCCGGAGGGCTACGCGGGCGCATTTACACCGCGTTGGGGACCCCTGCCTTAAAGCAATGACTCCTTTGAGCTGTCATCGGTGGGAGCCAAATTTAAGTGAAGACACTTCCACAGCTTGGACACTGAGCCCTGTGCGCTGGGCTGAGGACTTCACCTCGGGGAGATGTTACTGGGAGGTGGAGGTGAGGGATGGGCAATATTGGGCTGGGGGCTGACCAGAGAGTTTGTGAGGAGAAAGAGATGGATCAGGCTTAACCCTGCAGAGGGGATCTGGGCTCTGCAGCAGTGCAAGGTTAAGTATTTTGCTCTCACCTCCCCTGAGACCCGCCTGCATCTGAGCAGGAACCCCGGTAACATCCCGTTTCTCTGAACTATGAGGGGAGGCAGGTGGCATTTAATGATTCTTATAGTGAGGCTCCGATTCTCACTTTGTCCCTGGCCTCTTTCACTGGGGAGAGAATCCTCCCTTGGCTCCGGCTGGGGCCAGAATCCCAGCTCAGATTGTAGGCGTGTAGACATTGCTAACTGCACTGGAGCAAGTGTGGCCTAGCACAAAAGGCTGTTGAGTTACTACTGCATGCTCACTGCGGTCATGTTGACTGGAGTGAAGGTGGGGGCAGAGATGACCCATGCCTGTCAATTGTGGGGGGACAGTGAGGGCAGCCGGCTTCAGTAGCGTTACTGTGCGTGTTCACTCTGTGTGAGCATGTTCAGTACAAGCTGAACAGGAAATTGGGGGGGAGAGGGAGACACATGACCCCACATGCTCACCCCCACCCCCCACCATGTTGCCTCTGGGTGGGGGCATATCCCTTGGTTCTCAGCACTGCGCTATTCCAAGCCACTACTTCCCAACCCTCGCAGTAGGGTTGCCAACTTTTGTAATATATAAAAACCGGACACACTAGCAGGAGTATCGGAACCTTCCCTGCTTCGCCCCTTCCCCCAGGCCTCACCCTTGCCCTGCCTCTTGCCCCAAGGCTTCGCCCCTGCCCTGCTCCTTCCTCCTGAGGCCACATCACCTGTTCACTCCTCTTTCCCCCTCCCCTCCTTGCTCACTGCTCTTCCCCTCTCCCCCCTCCCTGAGTGGGTCGGGAGGGATTCGCCTGCAGCCGCCTGATGCAGGTAGGAGGCAGCTTCAGCTGAGTAGGGGCTGGTGTGGGTGATGACTCAGCGCCTCCCCTGCCTGAAGTAACTGGACTTTGGGTGTCCAGTTAGTAGATCTGAACGGACACAGTCAGGTCCCCTTTTTGGCTGGACTTTCCGGTCGAAAACCAGACACCTGGCTACCCTACCTCACAGTGCATTTTGGGAAAACATTTTGGTCCTTTATGGTTACGTGCCCAGAAGTGGAGTGGCACATGGAGAATTTTTCAGCCGGCCATTTCTGGCTGCACTCTGTTGGGGAGTCACGGATTCTCCCCCTGCCATTTTCTCCCCCCCGCGTGAACGAAGAAGGTTGCAAAATCCTGACATTAATGCCGCTGTGATTTCAGCGAAGGGAGTCGTGTCCCAGGGATGAAACATGCTGAAGGGCCTTTCGCTGGTGTTATTCCAACAGGAGAAGGTGCGGGTAGGCTCTCATGAGGAGATTGGGCAAGGAGTGGAACGAAGATACAAAATGCAGAGCTTGATTCTTATGCCATTCCTCTCTGGTTGGGCTGTTTTTCTTTTTCCAGTGAGAGGCTATCAGCAACCGAGCAGCTCCTAGCGGATGAGAGATCCATTCTTCAATTCCTTGGGTGTGACCACTTCCATGAGGAAGTCCCAGGAGCTGGAGGGAGGGGTGCAGAGGTCAGACGGGGGCAGAGAGAACTCTCCATTTCAGTGGGGTTTACGTGGCAACCCTATCACCAGTTCAGCTTCAAATGTATTTCTCCCATTACAATAAGATGCAGTGGCTGGAACACTGTATCCCCTTCCAGGTCCTGGAGCTAGCATCTCCAGCCAGGACCTGCTTCCCCACGGCAATTGCATTTCCTCGTCCAGGTGCAGTTTCACCAATCCCCCTAGAGCAGTGGCTCTCAACCTTTCCAGACTACTGTACCCTTTTCAAGAGTCTGATTTGTCCTGCGAATCCCCAAGCATACCACTTACAAATGTACAAAATCCGACGTAAAAACACAAAAGTGTCACAGCCACACTATTACTGAAAAAGTGCTGACTTTTTCTCATTTTTACTATATAATTATCAACTAAATCAATTGAAATATAAAATATTGTACGTACATTGCCGTGTATAGTATATAGAGCAGTATAAACAAGTCACTATTTGAAATTTTAGTTTGCACTGACTTTGCTAGTGCTTTTAATGTAGCCTGTTGTTAACTAGGCAAATACAGTCTCTAGAGGAGTTGATGTACCCCCTGGTACATACCCCTGATTGAGAACCACTGTGTTAAAGTACCAGAGAGATGTATTCTCCTCTCTAGGACTGAACGGGGTTGTCCACCAGCACAATCACACAGCTCCCAGCACAGCCAGGGTCACTAGAGCAGAGCCCGCAGGGGCTGGGATTCTCAGATAGCTCAGCCAATGGGACGGATCCAGGAAATGAAACCTGCAGCTGGGCTGTACCAGAGAAGTGAAACTAACCTGGTCCCACACATCTGCAGTGCAGGGAGTGATGGCCGCTGTGCAAAAACTCCAGGATGAAGCCACTTGTTCCATATGTCTGGAGTATTTCAAAGCCCCCGTGTCTATCCACTGCGGGCACAACTTCTGCCGGGCCTGCATCAACCAGTGCTGGGAGGAGTCTGAGCCCAACTTCTCCTGCCCCCAGTGCAGAGCAACCGCCCAGCGGAGAAACTTCAGGCCCAACAGGGAGCTGGCGAACATGGTGGAGCTAGTGAAACAGTTGAAGTTACAAGCGGAGAAAGAGCCAGAGGTGGAGCGAGTGTGTGAGAAACACAGGGAGCCTCTGAAACTCTTCTGTGAGAAGGATCAGAGCCCCATCTGCGTGGTGTGTGATAAATCCAAGGCTCACCGAGACCACCCTGTGATTCCCATCGAGGAGGCTGCCCAGGAGTACAAGGTAGGAAAACACCATCAACGATCCGAAACCCAGATGGCAGGAATTGGATAAAATCTGACCTTGGAATTACTAATCTGTGTTCTTTACTTTAAAGGATTTATTTTTGGTGTACGGGTCTGTTAGGGTGACCAGATGGCAAGTGTGGAAAAAGCAGGGTGGGGGGTAATAGAGTCCTATGTAAGACAAAGCCCCTAATACCAGGACAGTCCCTATAAAATGGGGACATCTGGTCACCCTAGGGTCTGTGAATTAGACCTAAGTCATGCTGCCTTTTGCCTGTTTAACAGCTCTCTTTGTAACCAGGTTCTGTAGAAACAGGACAGATTAAAAAATGTATTAAAGCTAATGTTAAAAAATTACGTAGTACACAGGTTAAGAAAAGAGTGTGTGTACATCTGGGTATAGTGCTTAGATTATCCACAAATACAGAGTTTGTTTTAAAAGTCATAAGATACAGATAGCACATAATCAGCAATAACCCAAATGGTGGTGAATAAATTTAACAATACAGTTTAGATCTTAGCATCCAAGTATTTGGGTACATCACTCATGAAAAGAGATACAGAGAGTGGGTTGTGGAAAGCAAATATATCAATGAGTGAAGATTGTCCCTCAATAATTGAGAATTTGGGGTAGGTTGTCCATTAGAAAATACGACCATCAGAGAAGTATTTCAGTCACGCCCAAGGAAATGAAGAATGAATCTCTCATCTGCTAGTAGCTGCTCAGCCACTGGTAGCCTCTCACTGGAAAAAGAAAAACAGCCCAACCAGAGAGTAATTTATTCTACCTCTGTCTGTGCCAGTCATTTCAGTCTCCAAAGAGTAATAACCCAATTCTTCCTTCCAAAACATCCTGGCCAATCATAAGCCAGCACAGTGGACTATTCAGAGACTCTGGGTTACATGGATTATCCAGACCAGGGTTATAATATTGCTAACCAATAAAACAATCCTGTAAATTGTGAGATGCAAATCTGGTTACGTTCAGAAGCTCTAGGAAGTGAGTTTTCCTACAAACAGCACCAGCAACTCCTGTAAAGTTGAATACATTGTGTAAATTCTTTCTAAAGTCTGAATTGGATCCATAGGTTTTGTTTATTTAAATTGTTTTCTGTGATGAAGACACCCAGGATTCCCCACCCAGCAGAACAGATCACATACCGTGTTTCTTTGCTCAGGAACAAATCTGGACACAACTGCAGACCCTGAAGGAAGAGAGAGAAAAACTCCTCAAATACAGACAGGCCGAGGAGGGGAAAAGCCAGGAATATCTGGTAGGTGCCTGTTATGAATTTGTAGGTAGGTGGTGGGGGAGGGAATAACATGACTACTGCTTACTGACTAGGGGTGTCTCTGAAGGCCCCCCCTTCCATTTTTCCCTCTCTTCAGGGTCCTTTACGAACTCTCAGAGGCTTTCTCTGGTAAACGGTACCCCTAGTTTCATACCAAAACCAGTTTACAACAAGCCAGAGTCCCAAACTAAAGTCCATTCCAACAACACAAAGAAAAAGTCCATACTTAGCTCTAGAGAGAGAGAGAAGGGGAGTGAGGTAATATCTTTTATTGGACCAACTTCTGTTGGTGCAACATACAAGCTTTTGAGAAGTTGGTCCACTAAAAATGTCACCTCACCTACTGTGTTTGTCTAATATCCTGACCAGCTATGGAAGATATTTAGCTCGGGCACTTTCTCTCACCCTCCCCACCCCCGGGGAGGTATCTTCCATTCTGGTCTGATCTTCCAAACGTTCCCCCTCACTGGAGCTCTGACACCCACTCCCAAACACAGTCAGGGTTTCCCAGCGCCCTGAGCCTCCTGCTCACTGGGCTTTACCCTCCTAGCTTCCTGGTGTCATGGTCCTGCTGGAGCCTTCCTCTGCAGCTATGTCTACACTGCCACCTAGGTCAGCAAAACTTCTGTCGCTCAGGGGGGTGATTATTCCACCCCCCTGAGCAACGTCAGTTACACGACATGTTCACAGTGCTTCTCCTGCCGACATAGCTTATGCCGGTTGTGGGGCCGCTTTTCTTATGCCGACAGGAGAGCATAGAGCGCTGTACGTGTAGACATGGCCTTCCTCTTTGCAATAGCCATTCCCTGAGCACAGCCACCTCTATCTGCTCTTTGTCGGCAATTGCATGATTCCCCTCAGGTGGGGCTTCTTCCAAAATCTGGATTGGCTTAGCCCAGTGGTCCCCAAACTTTTGAGGGTCGTGCCTCCCCTTATCCCTGTCCACGCCTGCCCCTGCCAGGAGTGGGGCCGTGGCTCTGGGTGGCAGGGGAGAGAGGACGGGGTAAGGGGGCGGAGGCTGGGGCCACAGCTGGGGCTGGAGCCGCAGCCAGGGCTGGGGGCGGGGCCGGAAGCAGAGCTGCACCGAGGCTGGGGGTGGGGCCAGATGCGGGGCTGGGAGCTGGGGCCGTGGCTGCGGGTGGTACTGGAGCAGAGCTGGGGGCAGGGAGGGGCTGGGTGGTGCTCCCTCCCTGCCCCCCGTGGGGGCTGGCCTGGGCCCCGCTGCGCCCCCTGAAGGGTCCTCCATGTCCCCCTGGGGGGAGCGCCCCACAGTTTGGGGACCTCTGGCTTAGCCCCACACTCTTCAACTCATGGGGCGAGTGGCCCTGTTCCAGGGTGTGTCTCTTGGGTTTGCACAGCTGTTCTGTTCCTCTCTTTCTCTTTGCATGCATGTTTGCAGCCCTGTGTCTGTCACAGTTGCCCACTTTCATGTGGTAAATACGCACCCCGATTTTCAAAGTAAGCCAAAAATCAAGCTAATCCCGTTTCAAAACAAGGCCAAAACAAGCCAATCCCTAAGAACCCCAACACTCTGTGTGACTAGATCCCCCCCCCCCGGCATGCAGTCTGGGACTGTGGTGGGCCCTCTGTGCACCCCTAACTCTCTCCCCCCCCTTTGCCCCTTGACCCTGCTTGCTGGGAGTTGATCAAAAAACAGAAGCAACAAGCTACAACAAGCAACAAACCCAACAAGCTACAAGCCAAAAACTAGCCAACAAGCAACTCACAAGCTAATTAAGCCAAAAACAAGCCCAATGTCTGCATTTTTCCCCATGGGTTTGGCATGTCTGGTATGTGTCTCTCTTTTGTCTCTGCATGAGCATCCTGATTCTCCTAAATGGTTTGTTTTGATCTATACTGATTTTCACCCCTTCCTTCGGCTTCTGTCCCAATAAGCCGCTGCCCTTGTAGCTCTGAAACCTGCTCTTGGAAGAATCTGGATTGTTGGAGCCCATTGATCAGATGATACACGAAGAGGCAGCAGAAAGACAAATTAAGGCCAACACAACACAACACAACACCTGGCCATGGAGGTCAATGGAAATATGTTAATTTTAGGGCTGTCAATTAATCGCACTTAACTCAAGCAATTAATTTGTTTTGTTACCTCGATTAAAAGAATTAATCGCGATTAATCGCAGTTTTAATCGCACTGTTAAACAATAATAGCAATAATACCAATTTAAATGTATTCTAAATATTTTTGGATGTTTTTCTACATTTTCAAATATATTGATTTCAATTACAACACAGAATACAAAGTGTACAGTGCTCACTTTATATTATAATTTTTGATTACAAATATTTGCACTGTAAAAAAGATAAAGAAATAGTATTTCAATTCAGCTTATACAAGTATTGTAGTACAATCTCTTTATCATGAAAGCGCAACTTACAAATGTAGAATTTTTTTTTACATAACTGCACTCAAATATAAAACAATGTAAAACTTTAGAGCCTACAAGTCCACTCAGTCCTACTTCTTGTTCAGCCAATCGCTAAGACAAACAAATTTGTTTATCTTTATGGGAGATAATGCTGCCTGCTACTTATTTTGTAGCCAGTGTTGCAAGGTATTTACATGTCAGAAATGCTAAACATTCGTATGCCCCTTCATGCTTCGACTTCTAGATTGCACTATCTTTTGTTAATCTTTTTTTACAGTGCAAATATTTGTAATAAAAAATAACAGTATAAAGTGAGCCCTGTACACTTTGTATTCTGTGTTGTAATTGAAATCAATATATTTGAAAATGTAGAAAAACATCCAAAAATATGTATAATAAATGTAAATTGGTATTCTAATATTGTCTAACAGTGCGATTAAAACTGTGATTAATTTTTTTAATCTCGCAATTAATTTTTTTAATCGTTTGACAGCCCTAGTTAATTTACATCTGGTGCAAGGTATCCCACAACATGTCCCCTGCCCTACCTTTTCCTTATTTGTGTCTGTCCATTACAGGAGAAGACAGATGCTGAGAGAGGGAAAATCATGTCTGAAATTCAGCAATTGCGCCAGCTCCTGGAGGAACAAGAGCGACTCCTGATGGCCCACTTGGGAGGCCTGGACAAGGAGATTGTGAAGATGCAGAATGAAAATGTCACCAAACTCTCAGCGGAGATTTCCCGTCTCAGTGAGCTGATCAGTGAGATGGAGGGGAAGTGCCAGCAGCCTGCGAGTGAATTTCTGCCAGTGAGAACCCCGATTCTTGCAAGGCATTTGGGGAAGGGGTAGAGGATGAAACTCATGAGTCATGGAGTGCAAAATTCAAACCTCAGTCTAGAACTCATAGTGTGTATTTTTTAAACAAATTCTCTATTAATGAATTTTCCTCCTCCTGGGAGTAGGGAACTGAGACCCAGAGAGATTAAGGGTATGTCTGTGCTGCAAGCAGGGGTGTGACTGCAGCTCATGTAGACATGCCTGAGCCAGCTTTGATCTAGCTAGCTCCAATAACAATCGCTGTGAAACCAGGGCAATGCAGGTGGCACCATGGACTCACTGCTCAAGTACATACCCAGGGTCTCAGCTGGGGTGTATAATCCGTGCTGCTGCAGCAGCTTCACTGCTATTTTGATTGGCGCTAGCTCGATCGAATCTAGCTGAAGTACGTCTCCACATGCTGCAGTCGCACCTCGGATTGCAGTGTAGCCGTCCCTTAAGTGACTGTCTGACTGTGTCTGTGCCCAAGAGCTGAATGGAGATTTCCTGCACCTCAGTCGAGTGCTTTGCCACAAGGCCAAATGTCCTCTCCTGCAGACATCATTGCCCTCTGCTGGCTGGGTAGAGAAACCAGGAGAAGGGCTTAGAAGGCAGATATGCTAACCACTACAACACCAACTCAGCAGCATTGGGATGCTGTGTAGCCAAATACCCAGTCCTGTGTGGCTACTTCATTCAAACACAGATCTGGGCATGATGATAATAATTATTAATTACTGTTACACTTATTTGTGTTCCAAAGTGATTGTGATAGGGAAGTGCAGTTAACTAAGCAGTTAGATACAGAGGATATCTCTGAGATTACACTGTTAAATAGAATCATAGAAAGTAGGACTGGAGGGGACCTCGAGAGGTCATGTAGTCTTGTCCCCTGCAGGCCAAGAATGATCTAGGCCATCCCTGACAGGTGTTAGTCTAAACTTCCTTAAAAACCTCCAATGATGGAGATTCCACAACCTCCCCAGGTAATTTGTTCCAGAGCTTAACCACCCTGCCAGTTAGGAAGTTTTCCCTAATGTCCAACCTAAACCTCCCTTGCTGCAATTTAAGCTCATTGCTTCCGGTCCTGTCCTCGGTGGTTAAGAACAATTTATCACCCTTCTCTTCATAACAACCTTTTACATACTTGAAGACGGTTATCATGTCCCCCCTCTGTCTTCTTTTCTACAGACTAAACAAACCCGATTTTTTTCAATCTTCCCTCATAGGTCATGTTTTCTAGACCTTTAATCATTTTTGTTGCTCTTCTCTGGACTTTCTCCAATTTGTCTACCTCTTTCCTGAAGTGTGTTGTCCAGAACTGGACACAATATTCTAGTTGGGGCCTAATCAGCATGGAGTTGAGCAGAAGAATTACTTCTCGTGTCTCGCTTACAACACTCCAGCTAATACATCCCAGAATGATGTTTGCTTTTTTTGCAACAGTGTTACACTGTTGACTCATATTTAGCTTGTGGTCCACTGTGACCCCCAGATCCCTTTCCGCAGTACTCCTTCCTGGGCAGTCATTTCCCATTTTGTAGGTGTGCAAAAGATTGTTCCTTCCTAAGTGAAGTACTTTGCATTTGTCCTTATTGAATTTCATCCTATTTAATTCAGACCATTTCTCCAGTTTGTCCAGATCATTTTGAATTCTAATCCCGTCCTCCAAAGTGCTTGCAACCCCTCCCAGCTTGGTATCGTCCACAAACTTTATAAGTGTACTCTTTCTGCCATTGTCCAAATAATTTATGAAGATATTGAATAGAACTGGATCCAGGAGAGATCCCTGTGTGTCCCCACTTGATATGCCCTTCCAGCTCGATTATGAACCATTGATAAATCCTCTCTGAGTATGGTTTTTCAGTTGTGCATGAACCTTAGAGTAGGTTTGCTAGGCTCTATTGCTCTAGTTTACTTATGAGATAAATAAAAAAATAAATGGGCACCAAGATAATTTGTTAGCTCTGATTCATGTCACTGTGTCACTGAGCTCCTTTTCTCTCTCTCTCTCTCTCTCCCCTCTAGGATATCAGAAACATCTTGAGCAGGTACGTGGCTCCTCACTCCCTCAGATCCCTCATGATGCTGGGAAAGGGCTTGCACATGCATCTTCCCAGTCACTAACCTTCCCTGCTTAAAAACGTGATGGGTAGGGTTGATTAGGCGACAGGAGATGGATCACTTTATGGTTACCTGTTCTGTTCATTTCCTCTGGGGCACCTGGCATTGGCCACTGTCGGAAGACAGGACACTGAGCTAGATGGACCTTTGGTCTGACCCTGTATGGCTATTCTTATGTTCTTATGATTTAAAAAATAACATGGGGAAAGAAATACAAACACAGCAAAGTCATTTTAGTTCCACAAGCTTCAAAAAGCAGTGTTTCATTTTCCTTAATTCACCCATTTTCATTTATTTACTTAGGTTTCAAGAGAGTATTTTGCTTTTTTTTTCCAATTGGAAAAAAAAAGTTGAAAACAAAAGATTGACGATACAGTTTTCAAAAGTGCCCAAGTGCCTTAGGAGCCTGAATAGCACCAGACGTAGACTCCTGGGGCCTGGAACCGCAAAGGTATTTAGGCCCCTAACTCCCATTAATTTCAGTGGAAGATAGGCACCTAAATATGTTTGACAGTCTGGGCCTAACCTTTTCCCCCCCTCAGTTGGAGGGAGTACTTGAATTGGGGGTTTCCAATATCCCAGGTGACTACTGTAATCACTGGGCTAGAAGTTCTGAAGGAGTTTCTTCTCCCCCCAGGTATTTTGTGTAAGTTCTCCAATAGGCATGGGTGGTGCGTATAAGAGGCCAGGGAAGGCTGAGCCTCCCCAAAAAGACCGTCCATGCAGGGGGGAAATGGCACAGATAGGCATAGGTCACCCATCCGGAGGCGCGCTGGCCAGCCACTGCCTTTGGAGAACCAGAAGCAAAGCTCCATAGAAGTGTGGAGGGGTCCCCCACTGGTGCCTGGAGCGTGGCCCTGCCTACGCTCTGCCCCACCCCCACATGGCCTCTTCCCCCATGACCCTGCCCTTGCTCTGCCTCTTTCCGCCCCTGCTGTGTCTCTCTTCCCCTGAGGCCTCTCCCCTCCCACCGCTTGCTCCTCTCTGCCCCTCCCCTCCCCCCCACCCCGTCGGGTCGCTCGCCTAAGGCAGGAAAAAGTGATGGGGCCATGGCAGAGCCAGGGCGGGGACTCAGGGCAAAGAAGCCAAATAGGGGCGGGGACTCAGGGGCATGGTCTCAAGGGTGGGGCCATGGTCCAGCCATCAGTGGCCCCCGCCCCACTTCTAGGCAGCTTCCGGCGGTCTCATATGAGCCTCCCCAAATGGAAGACTCACGTGCCACCTATGCCAATAGGGACCCGATCCAGCAGAGGAGATGTCTGAGCATGGTTACCGAATCGGGTCCCACGGGAGGCTTAGGGAGAGGAACGCCTCTCTTCCCCCAGTTAGTGGATCGCTCTGGGGCCTGGGCATCCGGGCGCCTGGTGAGAAGCAAGAACATAGGCACCTATGAAAATGTTGGTGCTGAGCGAATTTAGGTGCCTGTAGGGTTTGGCAGCAGGTGGATTGTGGCACCTAAAATCGGGACGTGGACACCAAAATCTGGGATTTTGTTGCTTAAGTAACTTTGTGGATCTGGGCCTACCTGCTCTGAGTAGAGCAAGTTATCCAGCAGGCTGCTCGACTCCACAGCTTTCACTTCCAAGATGATCAGAACATAACGAACGCGAAGGAGTCGTGCCTAAAAGAAATAATTACACAGCAAACTGCGATTCCTTAGCAAAGCCTATTTCTTTCTAGGTGTGAGAAAGGGAAGGCCCAGGCAGTGGTGGAGAGTCCTTCCGAGCTGGAAAAGAGAATCAGTGATTTCTCCCAGAAAAGGATCGTTCTGGAGAAGATTCTGAGGGAATTCAAAGGTATCAAGAAGGGCAAATCAAAATGTCACTGTGGGAGGACATGGGTTCTGGATAAACAGTGTTGATGTCAAGCCCAACTCAATAATAGTAAAATAATAGGTTATACATTCCCAGGAAGGGCCAAGGAAAGAGAAAATACAATAGAGAACCAACAACAATAAGAGTGAAATTTATTATTCACGCTCTCTTCCTTTGCTTCTCTCTCTGGGTATCTGAGCTCCCTTCCCCTGTGTTTGTGTCACAAAAATAAAGCACGTCAGTTGTAGGAAACCTTGTCATAAATATGAGCATATGAAAACGCATCTCTTCTCCCCCTGTCTTCTCTCTAGACACGCTGGTATTTGAGCTGGTGATGGAAGGGAGTCAGTTTTTGGCAAAGGAGATGGAAAACGTAGGTGAAAAGGGTAAGTTTTCCCAGGGATATTGTAACAATGAGAAGAACCAAAGAGGAGACTGGTTTGCAGATCTGGATTCACTTGCAGAAGAAAATTCTGGGATCAAACAGAGCCAGTTTCCCACCTCATGGCAGTTTCCCACCTCCAGAGACTTGTAGGAAAGGGGCTGGGTGGAGAGGCCATTACTGCTGTAAGCATACGACTGAGAAGGGGTTGATGTACAGATGGGCTGGGAGTCAGTGGTGTGATGTCTCCGCCCTCTTTTGGGAGGGGGCGGGGGCTGGCCGGCCTGATCATCCCTCAGTGTCTCCTTGGGGCATGGCTCCCATCATTCTCTCTCCTCCAGTCCCATTGCTTTCTTGTCTTTTCCTCCTGGACTCCGATGCCGTATTCCCACACTTCCCGCCCTTCCACGGGCTGGGTGCTCTTCCACAGGGTTCCCACTGTCTTCCTTCCTCATAGGCGGTGGGTCTCTCCTTCCACCCATTGTCACTTCCATTTCCTCATGCTGCCCCCTCCTCTCCCCTTCCCTCTGGGCTAGCCAGAGAGTTTCCCCAGTGGACAGCTGAAAACGCTCCCTCTTTCACTCAACTTTGCCCCCACTCCCGTCCTAGCTGTGAGAGTGCAGCAGCCCTGGTAGGAGCAGAAGCAGAGTCAGTTCTTACAGCGCCTCTGAGTGCCTGGCAGAAGGGAACTGCCGTGAAATGGCCGCTCAGCCCCCAGCGGGGGCAGTTCCCTGGGACCTGAGAGAGGCAGGAAATAAGGGAGGGTCCCAGCCAGGACAGGGCTACTGGGGAGTGTGAGAAATGGTCCCAGCCTCCCCCGGGGCTGAGCTCTGCCCCTAACGCTCTGAATCTCTCTCTCCCCAGTAAATGTGACTCTGGATCCAGACACGGCTCATCCCAAACTCATCCTGTCTGAGGACTGGAAACATGTGAAATATGGAGACGCCCGGCAGGATCTGCCCCACAATCCCAAGAGATTTGATTCTTCGCTCTGTGTGCTGGGCTGTGAGGGATTCACCTCAGGGAGACGTTACTGGGAGCTGGAGGTGGGCGAAGGGGGAGGCTGGGCTGTGGGGGTGGCCAGAGAGTCTGTGAAGAGGAAGGGACCAGTCAAATATAGCCCTGAGGGAGGGATCTGCGCTGTAGCTCTGCGCAGAGGTGAGTACTGGGCACTCACCTCGCCTGAAGAAATCCCCCTGTCTCTGAGCTGGGTCCCCCAGAGGATCCGGGTTTCTCTGGACTATGAAGGGGGGCAGGTGGCATTTTTCGATGCTGATCGCAAGTCCCTCATCTTCCGCTACCTGAGGGCCTCTTTCACTGGGGAGAGAGTCCTGCCTTTCTTCTGGGTGGTGGGAAAGATGTCCTGGCTCAGACTGGCTCCTTCAGAAATGAGGTTTCGAAGCCACATCTCCAACCGTCATTTTCCCCAAAAAGGTCACCATCGTGTCCACGTCGCACCCCCAGGGTTTATCCACAGTCCAGAAAGAATGAGCGGCACTGAATTAAACCTAGCCGCTGCCTCAGCAGAGCGTGCAACCCCCGTCTCAGGCAACTCTCGGCCCAGTGCCTTCCAACAAGGGAAACCGAAGCCAAACACTTGTCACTCCCGCAGGCCGAACTACCGCAATCTAGCCCATGCCATCTACCCTGTAAGGGGAACAGAGCCCCATTCGGCCCAGGCAGCCACCCCCCAGCCCACAAAACGGGATAATTTTTATTCCTGGACCGACTTGCTGAAAAGATATAAATAGTTTCCAGCTGCCCTGCTCCTCACTGCCCCTGTGCCCCGAGGTAACGATCTCGAGTCCCCAGCCACTCTGCTCCTCTTCGCCTGCTAGAAACTGTCTCCCAGTGAGAGAGCCCAGAATGAGCCACTTTATCTCTCCCTGGAGAGAAGCTGGGAGCTGCGGAGGGATCTAGGCCCGTGTGGGCCCTGGCGGCTGAGGGTGGCCAGACAGGGAGGAGCTGGAATTCTGTAACTCACCTTCCAGCTAAAGAACTAGCCTCTCCCCTGCTGCCCTAGAGTCACTCCTTGGGTTACGGGAGTGGTCAATAGCGCTGGGTAGGCTGGGAAGCTGTTTGACTGGAGGGGAGCAGAGATGGCAGAGCCCCTTGGAGCGGGAGGCTTTGGAGTATCAGTCACTGTGTGAACAGGGCTGAGGTTTCTGTACTGTACAGATTAATCTGCTTATTTTAGGAGCAAGGGGCCAGGTCGCGGCTGTGCAATGGCTGCTTATTGTGCTAACATGCTGATTCCTGAGTCCATCCTACTTCATTTGTGTCCGCCTGCTTTCTCTCCTCATCTACACAGATTGTGAACTCTTCAGGGCAGGGGATATCTTGAAATACAGCACCAGGGGCCCCAGAGCCCAGACGTGTACCGGCACGTGCTAACACAGTTCCAATACTACACAATAACATCAATGAATGACTTGCCACTTGAAGCATTTCTCTTTCTTTACAGCACTGTTTTGTATTTTACAGGATTTCCTGCCCATTAGAAATTAAGAATCCCCAGCTACAAAGAGAGTTTGGTGGACATTAGGCAGAGTTATTTTAGCAAATTCTCTCTCTCTTTTTTTTAAATGATTCACATAATCTGGGACCAATGAGTTTTTAGAACAGGTTCTCTAGAGGATGCTAAAGGGCTCTCTTGTCTGGGCCGTGTGGCATTAAATACAGAAATAAACTCGGAAGTGATCAGAAAAAGAGTTGCTTCTTGTTTGTTTGCCTTTTATTTTAATTGAAACGTTCTTTGCCCTCAAGATGGGTTACAGGGAATGGTAGCTGCAGCCAGACAAACAGCGTCCCCCTTTGTCAGTTTAGAAATGGGAGATGTGGACAAACCCTCTTTAAATGGAAAATGAGGCAAACACCTGTATGCGACTGGTCACCAGGCCCAAACGACAGAGCACGTCATATCGGAATGTCCCCTTCGTTCTTTTGCCCGGGGGCCTGAAGGACATTCATCAGCTCACTGCTGTGGCAATGTGCTGGCTATCAAACTTAGATATACCTTTGTGGTTGTTGCTACCTACCCAAGCCATATGAAGGAAGAAGTTTAGGAAGTATCCTGCCCCGTTGCGCTCTGTTTAGCTTGCTAGATCCAAATCTCGAAGCTTCGATGGAGCATAGTCAAGGCCTGTGTACAGGCCTTGGGACAGACATCACGGTTATTAATAGGGATCCAAACTAGGACCTTCAGTCCCCAAATTACTTGTTCGTACCCCTGGGGATAAAAGAGTTAGGCCCAGATCCTCAAAGGTAGAATCATAGAACTTAAGATCAGAAGGGACCATTATGATCATCTAGTCTGACCTCCCGCATGATGCAGGCCACAAAAGCCGACCCACCCACTCCTGAAATAATTCTCCCCCTTGACTCAGTTGTTGAAGTCCCCAAATTTTGATTTAAAGACTTCAAGTAGCTGATAATCTTCCAGCGAGCGACCCCTGCCCCATGCTGCGGAGGAAGGCGAAAAACCTCCAGGGCCTCTGCCAATCTACCCTGGAGGAAAATTCCTTCCCGACCCCAAATATGGCGATCAGCTGAATCCCGAGCATGCGGGCAAGATTCTCCAGCCAGACCCTCAGGAAAAAGATATCCAAAATCCCAACATTGACCATCGGTACTAATTACCAGCGGTGGCACATTATTGATCTATTGAGTAAATCAAGTTATCCTATCAAACCATTCCCTCCATAAACTTATCAAGCTTGATCTTAAAGTCGGAGAGGTCTTTCGCCCCCACCGTATCCCTCGGCAGGCCGTTCCAGTATTTCACTCCTCTAACGGTTAGAAACCTTCGCCTAATTTCAAGCCTAAACTTCCCGACTGCCAATTTATATCCATTTGTTCTCGTGTCCACATTAGCACTGAGCTGAAAGAATTCCTCTCCCTCCCTGGTATTTATCCCTCTGATATATTTAAATATAGCTATCATATCTCCCCTCAACCTTCTTTTGGTTAAGGAAAACAAACCGAGCTCCTCAAGTCTCCTTTCATATGGGAGGCTTTCCATTCCTCGGATCATCCTAGTGGCCCTTCTCTGTACCCGTTCCAGTTTGATTTCATTCTTCTTAAACATGGGAGCCCAGAACTGCACACAGTACTCCAAATGAGGTCTCACCAACACCTTGTATAACGGGACCAGCACCTCCTTATCTCTACTAGAAATACCTCGCCTAATGCATCCCAAGACCGCATTAGCCTTTTTCACGGCCACATCACATTGCCGACTCATAGTCATCCTGCGATAAACCAGGACTCCGAGGTCCTTCTCCTCTTCCGTTACTTCCAACAGGTGCGTCCCCAGCTTATAACTAAAATTCTTGTTAGTCATCCCTAAATGCATAACCTTACACTTCTCACTATTAAATTTCATCTTATTACTAACACTCCAGTTTACAAGGTCATCCAAATCTCCCTGGAGGATATCCCGATCCCTCTCCGAATTGGCAATACCTCCCAACTTCGTGTCATCCACAAACTTTATCAGCCCACTCCTACTCTTGGTTCCAAGGTCAGCGATAAAAAGATTGAATAAAATCGGACCCAAAACCGAACCTTGAGGAACTCCACTGGTAACCTCCCTCCAACCCGACAGATCACCTTTCAATACGACCCGCTGCAGTCTCCCCTTTAACCAGTTCTTTATCCATCTCCGCATTTTCAGTTCGATCCCCCTCCTTTCCAATTTAACAAGTAATTCTTCATGCGGTACCATATCGAACGCCTTACTGAAATCCAGATATATCAGATCCACCGCATTTCCCTTATCTAAAAAATCTGTTACTTTCTCAAAGAAGGAGATCAGGTTGGTTTGGCACGATCTACCTTTCGTAAACCCATCTTGTAATTTGTCCCAATTGCCATTGACCTCAAGGTCCGTAACTACTCTCTCCTTTAATATTTTTTCCATGACTTTGCACACTACAGATGTTAAACTAACAGGTCTGTAGTTACCCGGGTCACTTTTCCTACCCTTCTTGAATATAGGAACTACATTAGCTAATCTCCAGTCAAACGGTACCGCCCCCGAGTTTAGAGATTTATTAAAAATTATCGCCAGCGGGATCGCAATCTCACTCGCCAATTCCTTTAATATTCTAGGATGAAGATTATCCGGGCCGCCCGATTTACTACCGTTGAGCTTTTCAAGTTTGGCTTCTACCTCGGATACTGTAATTTCTACCACCCCCCTTCATTCCCATCATTCACTCCACCACTATTCCTAAGCCCTTCATTAGCCTCATTAAAGACCGAGGCAAAATATTCGTTTAGATATTGCGCCATGCCTAGATTATCCTTAATCTCCACTCCGTCTACAGTTTCAATGGGAGTTAGGTGTTTAAATACCTTGTGGGCCTTACTCCTTTATGGGTATGTTTGTATCTCCCCTACCCTAAATCTGAGCAGGTGGAGGGGAGAGGAAGATGTGTTGAGATTCTCTCCTCAAATTGCATCAGGGATAGAGAGGAGAGGGGCTGGGGTCTCTCCCACAAGATACCTTCATCCACTACAGCTCTCCCATCTCCTCCACCGTGACCACAGGACTAGCTGAGAGCCTGCTGCAATCACTCAGGTTGTCTGAGCTCCTGCTCCAGCATCCTCAAAGGTGCTTAGGGCCCTGGAGTCTTTCTATAGACCTCAGCTGGCTGCGGCTCAGATCCCCAGACTGCCCAGGAGTGGGGAAGGTGATTGTCTTGAAGTGAGAAATCTTATTTGAATGGCAGAGATTAGGAGATACGCTTATCGCAGTCTGATTTGCCTTCAGCAGATCTTGCTTCTGATGTTTTTTACTGTCAAGATACTTTGCTTTAACCACATTGATCCAAAGCGCTGGTTGAGCAGAGGTTCCACTTCCACAGTGGATTCCAAGTTCCCTCAGCAGTTGGGGAAGGAACCGTCTGTTGTGCAGAGCCAAGGATATGCTCCAAGCTCAAGGAGAAATAATAATTAATCATCAGGGCATTTCCCTGTGATGTAGGTTGTATTTTCAGCTACGGATTAACAGGATGTTGCCCGATTTTATGGGAGATTAATAGATAATACGGGTTACAGGCTCGCCAATTCATCTGATCAAAAGATAATAAGGTTCTTGGTCCAGAATCAGGCTACACAGAATTTGCAAGGACCCTCTATAATAAACCTATTGTAATAACAAAGAACATACTTCTAATGTAACAAATGATCAAACTCGTAAGAAAAGATATATGGGCAAGCAATCAGAATAGCCCTATAGGCTACAAGCCCGAATGGGATTAATTACATAACTCAGTAAAGCATTCCTGAACGGGAAATGTGCTAGAAATGAAGACACTTTGGTTTATTTTTGAGGGAAATCTCCAAGATTTCCTAGGATTGGGTAGCAGTACCAGGAAATGCTGGTAAAGACTGACCATCCCAGAGGGGGATTTAGTCCTGTAGGGACCAGATCTTCAAAGGTGCCTAAATCCCTTGATCTGGGCCTATGTTCCTAAAGGGAATGCTTAGATCCTGTCTTTCCCGTAAGCTGACTCCACCCCCACCAGCCATTCTATTCTATTTATTTAATTTGTCTGAGTGAATTTCCTGGTAGCGAAAGGCTGTCAGACCCTGGGAACTACAATCCTTATTGGTCTATACCACAGACCCAACACAGGCAGCTCTATACACTCAGCACCTTCTTCAAATTCCTCCGCCTGGCAACTCCCCTGTTGCTAGATACACAGCTTCAGCCTGCAGCAGCTGTCAGGCCTGAACGGGCACCAGTGCTGAAATTCATTCCAAAAGGAGGAAGGTGAGACCCGAACCTCTGGGTGGTTTTCAATGGGCTGGGAAATGGCTTTTCTTATATTCAGAGGTTTCCTGACCTGATTCTGCAGTTCCCTGTTTTGGGGAGCTCTTCAATTCCCTATGATAATGAATCCAAAGGGCAAAATGCCATTTGCTGGCTGATCCATGGGGTTTTCAACCTCTCTACATGGTCTAAATCCAGACCGTGACAGAGGAACTTCAAGTATGTTCGTGAGCATTCCCCACTCTGTGAATACAGGGTCTCCAAGGTGGCACAGGGTAGGAGCTTGCATAGGGACTAGCTGTTACCACTCAAGAGAGAGATCTTGGAGTCATGAATAGTTCTCTGAAAATATCCACTCACTGTACAGCAGCAATCAAAAAAGCAATCAGAATGTTGGGAATCATTAAGAAAGGGGTAGATAATAAGACAGAAAATATCATATTGCCTCTATATAAATCCATGGTATGCCCACATCTTGAATACTGCATGCAGATGTGGTCGCCCCATCTCAAAAAAAGATATACAGTAATGGAATTGGAAAAGGTACAGAGAAGGGCAACAAAAATGATGAGGTGTATGGAACAGCTTCCATATGAGGAGAGGTTAATAAGACTGGGACTTTTCAGCTTGGAAAAGAGACAACTAAGGAGGGATATGATGAAGATATATAAAATCATGACTGGTGTGGAGAAAGTAAATAAGGAAGTGTCATTTACTCCTCATAATACAAGAACTAGTGGTCACCAAATGAAATTAACAGGCAGCAGGTTTAAAACAAACAAAAGGAAGTATTTCTTCACACAACACACAGTCAACCTGTGGAACTCCTTGCCAGAGGATGTTGTGAAGGCCAAGACTATAACAGGGTTCAAAAAAGAACTAGATATGTTCATGGAGGCAGGAGCGTCTAGGGCGGCGGAAGGTCCCGCCCCCGAAATGCCGCCCTTGACAGAGGCGGCGGAAGGTTCCCCCCCCCAAATTACTGCTGACAACCAGGGTGGCCATAGCCCCCGAAATCTTAACGCCCTAGGCGATCGCCTAGGTCACCTAATGAGTTGTGCCGGCCCTGCATGGAGGACAGGTCCATCAATGGCTATTAGCCAGGATGAACAGGGATGTTGTCCCTACTCTCTGTTTGCCAGAAGCTGGTAATGAGTGACAGGGGATGGATCACTGGATGATCACCTGTTCTGTTTATTCCCTCTGGGACACCTGGCACTAGCCGCTCTTGGAAGACAGGCTACTGGGCTAGATGGACCTTTGGTCTGACCCAGTATGGCCGTTCTTATGTTATGTTCTCCAGGAAAGCCCCCACGTATGCACTGACAAACACGACAGGAAGGCTTATAACATAGTTTATGGGCTCAGGAGCTCCCCAGCAGCTTCATGGTCTGGGAGGGTTGCTATTATTAGACCTCACTGCCTTAGTCTGGATATTTTATGAGCTGGTTCCCTTCCCTTTATATTAATGAGGTACCCTCTAAGATGTCAGTATGTTTGAGAATTTGGATTATACTGTTAGCTGATACTTTATTATTTAGTGAAATATTAAATATTGCCATGTCATAGGAGTGAGTGTTGGGCACTGCACCATGATTACCAATGTGTTTTCTGGTGAAAGCAGAATTTTCAGTTTTTTAAATTCCACATGCGCTGTCTGATTCTCTTGAAAATTGCTACATCCCACCACGGGCTGAAATAAGAGGTTTTGGTGCAAATGTCAGGTTTCAGAGTAGCAGCCGTGTTAGTCTGTATCAGCAAAAAGAACAGGAGTACTTGTGGCACCTTAGAGACTAACAAATTTATTTATTTGAGCATAAGCCAGTTATCAGGCAGTTTCGCATGGTTACTGCCTGTAGTTCTTCCATTAGCTCTGTGCAAATAAGTGTTAAATATCTAAAATAAATATCATTTTAAAAGCAGGGCATTTCTGGCCAGCTGCGTCTCAGGAACCCCTTGGCCAACTGACACCCCCCCCCCCACACACACACACATTTGCACCAAAAAGAACAGGAGTACTTGTGGCACCTTAGAGACTAACACATTTATTTGAGCATAAGCTTTCGTGGGCTACAGCCCACTTCATTGGATGCATAGAATGCAACATACAGTAAGAAGATATTTATACATACAGAGAACATGAGAAGGTGGAAGTAGCCATACCAACTGTAAGAGGCTAATTAATTAAGAGAAGCTATTAACAGCAGGGGAGAAAAACTTTTGAAGTGATAATCAAGATGGCCCATTTCGGACAGTTGACACGAAAGTGTGAGGCTACTTCAACATGGGGAAATAGATTCAATTAGTGTAATGACCGAGCCATTCCCAGTCTCTGTTCAAACCTAAGTTAATGGTATCTAGTTTGCATATTAATTCAAGTTCAGCAGCTTCTCGTTGGAGTCTGTTTTTGAAGCTTTTCTGTTGCAAAATTGCCACCTTAACGTCTGTCACTGAGTGATTAGAGAGGTTGAAGTGTTCTCCTACTGGTTTTTGAATGTTATGATTCCTGATGTCAGATTTGTGTCCGTTTATTCTTTTGCGAAGAGACTGTCCGGTTTGGCCAATGTACATGGCAGAGGGGCATTGCTGGCACATGATGGCATATATCACATTGGTAGATGTGCAGGTGAACGAGCCCCTGATGGCATGGCTGAT
>QXTE01000542.1:1113-66178 GCA_003942145.1 Platysternon megacephalum | reverse complement strand
GGGGGGGGGGGTGTCAGTTGGCCAAGGGGTTCCTGAGACGCAGCTGGCCAGAAACGCCCTGCTTTTAAAATGATATTTATTTTAGATATTTAACACTTATTTGCACAGAGCTAATGGAAGAACTACAGGCAGTAACCATGCGAAACTGCCTGATAACTGGGGCCCAAGCAGGAAAGTGACTGGCTGTTGATGGATTGTATTGTTCATTTGTTTCAATCAGCAACATGGGTTCCAGAACTTTTGAACCCCTGGGGTGGAAGACAATAGAAGGTCAAGCTAAAAGCTGATCAATTCCACAAATTAGGTCTATATCCCTGTATTTGTCCACTTCCTTTCTCCCTTTTCTTGCCTCCCTTTGGCTCATTCTGTTTCCTTCAATCCATTCTGCGAATGTATCAAAGAATAACAGATACACGGGAAGCATCCTTACTGACAGATGAATCTATGCTACACATGGTGGCTGAGGTGACGTCTTTTATTGGACAAACATCTGTTGGCGGGAGAGATAAGCTTTCGAGCTTACACAGCGCTCTTCTTCAGGTCTGGAAAAGCTACCCAGGATATGTATACACTGCAATAAAAGACACATGGCTGGCCCACTCAGCTGACTATGGGGCTCAGGCTGTAGGGCTATGAAATTGCAGTGTAGACGTCCAGGCTTGGCCTGGATCCTGGGCTTTGAGAACCCCTGGGAAAGGGGAGGGACTCAGAGCCCAAGCCTGAGCCTTAATGTCTGCAATTTAGTAGCCACACAGCCTGAGCACTGCAACCCTGAATCAGCTGAGACTTGGTGCTGCGGGTTTTTTGTTGTAGTGTAGACGTAACCTCAGAGTTTTGTAGCTAAATACAAGGTGGAACGGATAAGGAGTTAACACATGTTGCAAGAGACCATTCAAGGTGAAGTGAGCAGTTAACCCCTCTCCAGCCCAGGACAGAAGATTATTGGTTTACAGATTGGTGTAATGAGCCATAAAATCAGTGTTTTTATTAAGTCCATCATTTTTGGTGTCTAGCAGAAGGCAAAGAGAACAGAAACCCAGAGATCCAAGCAGACATGACCTCAGCGACTCCTGCACAGGAAATCCAAGAGGAAACCAAATGTTCCATCTGCCTGGATTATATGAAAGAGCCAGTGAATGTAGAATGTGGCCACAACTTCTGCCGAGTCTGCATCACTAACTACTGTGAGGCCGGGGGAAAGGGGGATTACGAACCTTTGTGCTGCCCCAACTGCCGAGCTCGGATCCAGAAAAGGACTCTCTGACCCAACTGGGAGCTGGCGAATATCATCAAAACCATCAAATGCCTGGAAAGGAAAGGACAGGAGAAGCTGTGCATGAGACACCAGGAGAAACTCAACCTGTTCTGCGAAGAGGATGGGGAAGTCATGTGTGTGGTGTGTTGGCAATCAGCAGAGCACAGATCTCACAAGGTGCTTTTCATTGCGGAGGCTGCCCAGAAATACAAGGTACAGTAGGAAACACTGCATCCTTCCCTTTTCAGACTAATATGTGCATGAGCGGTGGGTATAATAGGCCAGGGGAGGCTAAGCCTCCCCTAACCCAGGCTGCGGCCCCACCCATTCTCTGCCCTCGCTCCCCCGAAGCTGGTGGTGGCTCAGCACCGTTGCTGTGACCATCAAGGCATGGAGGTCAAGAAGTGAATTACTTATTGGGACTGAACTCCCTTCCTTTTCCTAGAGCTGTTCTCTCCGGGTATGTCTACATTGCAATGTAAGCCCAGGATTAGTAGAACTCCAGTCAGCAGACCCTGGTTTTGTTAACCTAGGGCTTGAGCATCTACACTCCTTTGTAACTCCAGGTTAGGAATTGCTGAACCCTGGACCCAACCTAGGGCTCCAGTGTCTACATTGCATTATGTGGGCCCAAGTCCAGACACCCATCTCCCAGACTTCCTAGCACCTCCCAAAATGGGGCTGCTCTAAGCCCTTTGTTCATGGTGCAAGGTGGGGAAATTTGACTGTCCACCAAACTTGACTGTCCAGAGGACAAAGAAAGTTGGCCTTGGGATACTTTTGGTGATCTCCCAGAGCACGAGTCCAGTGGGGATGCGTCTACACTGCAAATAGGGCTTGGACCCTAGATCCCAGCTTGACTCAGGTTTGTACCCTCCACCCCCATGGAGTCCTGGGAGCCCTGGATTAACACAATTTGTGTGTAGACTGAAGGGGTGGAGGGTTGGGTTTGCACCGGAGTTTGAACCCTGAGCTTACATTGCAGTGTAGACATACTGTCTGTGCGAGGGTCATGGGGGCAGCTCACACCACCGTTGCTTGATCCGTACCTGCTCTCAGGCTGGGATACACAGGGGAATTTAATCTCCAAACTGATCAGTCCAGCAATTTTCACTAGCGTGACATTTACAGTAAAGGGTAATGATGATACAATAAATGTTGGCTAATTAGGAAAAGTCTGTTTATCTCTAGATGTGGACAAGGGACCTATGGAGATTTCTCCTGAGTTGAGAATGAGACTCAGTATTTGCTCTCAACAAAACATTATTCTGAAGGCGATTCTGAGGAAGTTCATAGGCACCGAGAAAGGACTGAGGATGGGAAATGGAGATGTGTCTATGAGCGCGGGAGGTGACGGGCTGGTGAGAGCGTTCATTTGAAACCCTTGCATGAAACAAGGGAGCTGGCCCGAGCTTTATATGAACTAAGGCCTCTTTTCAACATTACCCCTCTGGCAGTGTGAAGGGACCTTAAAGTGGGCAGTCACTGACATAAAAACCCATCATTGGCACAGAGTTAAGGTTGCCTGGAGGTATCTTGTGCACTTCCAGAAAGTGGATTTCAGCAAAACCTAAGCCTCTGAAAACCAGGAAATAGAGTTAAGGTACACGCCCACACAGCCTTAACTCTGCCCCCCCTGGGGCTGGCAGCAGCCACCTGGGCGGTGTCTGGGGACAGCAGCGCGCAGAGACCCCCCGGCCTGGCCCACCTAGGAGCCGCTGCCGGAGGGGGTGCCCCAGGTAAGCACCGAACACCCCCATCCACTTCGAGAGCCTGCACCCCCCCCAAACACACCCTCCGGCCCCCAAATTTCCTCCTGCACCCCAACCCCCCGCACCCTCTCTCACCCCCAAACTCCTTCCCAGAGCCTGCACCCAGCACCCAAACTCCCTCCCAGAGCCTGTACCCCTCCCCCACCCAAACTCCCTCCTAGAGCCCGACCTCTCACCCCTTCTGCACCCAAACTCCCTCCCAGAGCCTGCACCCTGAACCCCTCCTGCACCCCAATCCCCTGCCCCAGCCCAGAGCCTGCACCCCCAGACCCCCTCCCTCACCCCCACCCAAACTCCCTCCCAGAGCCTTAGGCAGGTGTGTGTGGCGGGGAGTTTGCAGGGGAGGGGGGGTCCTGGGTTTCTGGGCACCACCAAAATTTCCACAAACCTGCCATCCCTGCCTCTTTACACTGCCATGGAAGTGTGAGGGCAGCATAGTGCAAAGGAGAGACAGGGCCATAGTCATGCAAAGTGTGCAGAGAATGTTCTGGATGCTTTGATCTAATGTTGGTTGTTGTGTTCAGTGTGGGGGTCAGACCTCTGCCCTTAAACCCTGTGACTCTGTGATTCAGATTAATTACATTTTGGTCTTCCTAGAAACTTCCCGTCTCTCTCTTTCTTTCTCCAGGGTTCCCCCAGTTTGTGTTTCAAATTTAAAGCACATTTACGTCACTCAATAGCAGCAATCATGCTATGACCATTGCACCCTGAAATCTCAGCTCTTTATTCCTCTCTCTAGACCAGGGGTAGGCAACCTATGGCAAGCTGATTTTCAGTGGCACTCACACTGCCCGGGTCCTGGCCACCAGTCTGGGGGGGCTCTGCATTTTAATTTAATTTTAAATGAAGCTTCTTAAACATTTTAAAAACCTTATTTACTTTACATACAACAACAGTTTAGTTATATAGTATAGACTTATAAAAAGAGAACTTCTAAAAACGTTAAAATGTCTTACTACCACGCAAAACCCTAAATTAGAGTGAATAAATGAAGACTCGGCACACCACTTCTGAAAGGTTGCCGACCCCTGCTCTAGACACTCTCCCACATGAACTGGAGAAAGAATGGGGTACGGCTCTGGCAAAGGGTATGAAAAAAAACATATAAAAAGGGTGAGTTTGCGCAGGGATTTTGTCCTCAAAAACTGGAAAAAGTTGGGCTGTCAATTAACTTGCACAAGAACGTTCTGGGAATAAAGAAAACAGAACCTGTCAAACCCAAACATATGTTCAACATGTGAGTGAGAAATTAGGCTGCCNCACACACACACACACACACACACACACACACACACACACACACACACACACACACACACACACACACACACACGAGCTGGTCTACACTGGGAACTTACATTGGCATACATTCCACACCCCTGAGAGCTGTAGCTATATTGACCTAACCCCTGGTGTACAGTGTGAGAAATGGTCCCAGCCTCCCCCAGGGCTGAGCTCTGCCCCTAACGCTCTGATTCTCTCTCCCCGCCAGTGAATGTGAATCTGGATCCAGCCACGGCTCATCCCCAACTTGTCCTGTCTAAGAATCGGAAAATCATACGATGGGGAGACAAACAGCAGAGGCTGCCCAACCATGCTGAGAGATTCAGTGCTGAGCAATGCGTGCTGGGCTGCGAGGGCCTTCACCTCAGGGAGACGTTACTGGGAGGTGGAGGTAGAGGGTGGCGGACTCCGGTGGGCTGTGGGGGTTGCTAGAGAGATGGTGAGGAAGAAGGGAGAAATCTGCCTTAATCCCGATGAGGGGATCCGGGCTGTACAGCTGTGGGGGGCCAGTACCAGGCTCTCACCTCCACGAAAGTGACCCACCTGTCTGTGATTGGGAATCCCAGGAGGATCTGGGTTTCTCTGAACTACGAAGAAGGGCAGGTGTTGTTTTTTGATGCAGATAAGAAAGCCCCGATTTTCATGTTCCCGCTGGCTCCTTTCAATGGGGAGAGAATCCACCCTTTCTTCTGGCTGGGGATGGATTCCCAGCTCAGACTGTGTCCCTGAGACACCGGGGAAAATATCTCATAGGACCTGATTAAATGAACTTCTTTAGCCTCTCATGTCCCGGTCTGTAGGATCCTGGCGGAAGGGGAATATTAATTATCTCCACATTTGAAGACTATTAAGCAGAACTTTACAGTGTTTTACCAAAGCAAAGTGATGATACTGAATTTTCCTGCCATCACGTTGAGCATTGGCCATCGCTTCTCTCGTCCAATTACAAATCTCTCCCTTTGATGAGTGATGTACAGAACATTACGAGTTCATGTTTATTTTACGCCAATGGAAGCTGCATTGGTATGGTTCACACAATCACTGCCATTCACAGTGATTCGGTTTTTCAAGCAAATAGATTATGGAAATCTTCCCTTTCTTCTGGGCCTGGGGTTTAAAATCCCAGCTCAGACTGACCCTGAGACATAGGGTAAAATATCCCACTGAGGACTATTAAATGGGCGTTTCTAGGTTCTGACGTCCTCTTCTTTATGATCCCAGAGGCTAATGCATACTTTTGATCTGCCAAAAGAACAGAGGGAAATAACTGATCTGGTAATACAAAGAACTGATATTGACCAGCCTCTGTGTCAAAATGCTCTATGGTCCTGGAGGAGTTGTAGCTGTTGGCAGCCAGTGAATGGGAGAAGAGAACTGGGGAGGGAAGGAAGAATAGCAATTACATTCATGTTTAAAGAATTTAAATTAATGTGTACAGAATTTAACAGTTAGGGGCTGTTTGTTTGTTTGTTTGTTTTCAGCCAATGGATTCTGCTCTACTTTTATCATGCACAAAATAATCGTATTAAAGTATTTTTAGAGTTCTAAATGTCTCTCTTGTCTTGCTTAATGCTCACAGATGACTTTTTAAATTAGTTGTTTGCAGTGTTGTGGTAGCCATGTTGGTCCCAGGATATGGGGGAGACAAGTTGGGGGAGGTGATATTTTTTATTGGCCCAACTTCTATGGGTGAGAGAGACACACTTTCCAGCTATACACAGAGCTCTTCTTCAGGGCTGGGAAAAGTAAGGTATTCAGAATCAGAGGGGTAGCCGTGTTAGTCTGGATCTGTAAAAGCAGCAAAGAATCCTGTGGCACCTTATAGACTAACAGACGTTTTGCAGCATGAGCTTTCGTGGGTGAATACCCACTTCTTCGGATGCAAGTAGTGGAAATCTCCAGGGGCAGGTATATATATGCAAGCAAGAAGCAAGCTAGAGATAACGAGGTTAGTTCAATCAGGGAGGATGAGGCCCTGTTCTAGCAGTAGAGGTGTGAAAACCAAGGGAGGAGAAACTGGTTCTGTAGTTGGCAAGCCATTCACAGTCTTTGTTTAATCCTGAGCTGATGGTGTCAAATTTGCAGATGAACTGAAGCTCAGCAGTTTCTCTTTGAAGTCTGGTCCTGAAGTTTTTTTGCTGTAGGATGGCCACCTTAAGATCTGCTATTGTGTGGCCAGGGAGGTTGAAGTGTTCTCCTACAGGTTTTTGTATATTGCCATTCCTAATATCTGATTTGTGTCCATTTATCCTTTTCCTTAGAGACTGTCCAGTTTGGCCGATGTACATAGCAGAGGGGCATTGCTGGCATATGATGGCGTATATTACATTGGTGGATGTGCAGGTGAATGAACCAGTGATGGTGTGGCTGATCTGGTTAGGTCCTGTGATGGTGTCGCTGGTGTAGATATGTGGGCAGAGTTGGCATCGAGGTTTGTTGCATGGATTGGTTCCTGAGCTAGAGTTACTATG
The DNA here is from genome assembly GCA_003942145.1 of Platysternon megacephalum. Taxonomy (NCBI): domain Eukaryota; kingdom Metazoa; phylum Chordata; order Testudines; family Platysternidae; genus Platysternon; species Platysternon megacephalum. The sequence continues at coordinate 59,396 of QXTE01000542.1, read as the reverse complement.
GTGCGGTGTGCAGTTACTGGTGAGAATGTGCTTCAGGTTGGCAGGTTGTCTGTGGGCGAGGACTGGCCTGCCACCCAAGGTTTGTGAAAGTGTGGGATCATTGTCCAGGATGGGTTGTAGATCCCTGATGATGCGTTGGAGGGGTTTTAGCTGGGGACTGTATGTGATGGCCAGTGGAGTCCTGTTGGTTTCTTTCTTGGGTTTGTCTTGCAGTAGGAGGCTTCTGGGTACACGTCTGGCTCTGTTGATCTGTTTCCTTATTTCCTATTCAGAGTGTCCCAGCTAAATATAAGGTGAAACAGCTTGTTTAGCATAAACACATATTGTAAGAGACCATTCAGGGTAAAGTAGCCTGTTAACACCTCTGCAGTCATGGGACAAAAAAAGGGGGCAGGTTAGTGGGTTACAGATTGTTGTAATAATCCATGAATCCAGTTTTTATCAAGACTGTGATTTTTAATGTCTAGCAAAATTATGAATTTAAGATTCCAGGCTAGACACTAAAGATCATGGCCTTAATGAAGACACTGGATTAATGGATTATTACAACAATCTGTAACCCACTAATCTGTCCCCTCTTTTTTTGTCCCATGACTGCAGAGGTGTTAACGGGCCACTTTACCCTGAATGGTCTCTTACAATATGTGTGAACTACTTATGCTAAATAATCTGTTCCACCTTGCATTTGGCTATGACACTCTACTGCAGGGGTTCTCAAACTTTGTTGCACTGCGACCCCCTTCTGACAAAACTTACTACAGGACCCCCGAGGGGGGGACCAAAGCCTGAGCCTGCCTAAGCCCCACCACTTTGGGGTCCCGACCCACAGTTTGAGAACCGCTGCTCTACTGTACTTTTCCCAGCCCTGAAGAAGAGTTCTAAAGCTTGTCTCTTTCACCTAGGGAAGTTGGTCCAATAAAAGATATTACCTCCCCCACCTTCTCTCTCTTTTTTTAGTGAGGAAATTCTCAGATGATGACATCTAAGGGTATGTCTACCCTGCAATTACACACCCGGCTGGCCCATGCCAGCTGACTTGGGTTCCTGGGGAGTGGGCTAAGGGGTTCATAGAATCATAGAAGATTAGGGTTAGAAGAGACCTCAGGAGGTCATCTAGTCCAACCCCCTGCTCAAAGCAGGACCAACACGAACTAAATCATCCCAGCCAGGGCTTTGTCAAGCCAGGCCTTAAAAACCTCTAATGATGGAGATTCCACCACCTCCCTAGGTAACCCATTCCAGTGCTTCACCACCCTCCTAGTGAAATAGTTTTTCCTAATATCCAACCTAAACCTCCCCCACTGCAACTTGAGACCATTGATCCTTGTTCTGTCATCTGCCACCACTGAGAACAGCCGAGCTCCATCCTCTTTGGAACCCCCCCTTCAGGTAGTTGAAAGCAGCTATCAAATTCCCCCTCATTCTTCTCTTCTGCAGACTAAATAACCCCAGTTCTCTCCTCATAAGTCATGTGCCCCAGCCCCCTAATTATTTTCGTTGCCCTCCACTGGACTCTCTCCAATTTGTCCACATCCCTTCTGTAGTGGGGCCCCCAAAACTGGACGCAATACTCCAGATGTGGCCTCACCAGTGTCGAATAGAGGGGAATAATCACTTCCCTCGATCTGCTGGCAATGCTCCTACTAATGCAGCCCAATATGCCGTTAGTCTTCTTGGCAACAAGGGCACACTGTTGTCTCATATCCAGCTTCTCGTCCATTGTAATCCTCAGGTCCTTTTCTGCAGAACTGCCACTTAGCCAGTCGGTCCCCAGCCTGTAGCGGTGCATGGGATTCTTCCTTCCTAAGTGCAGGACTCTGCACTTATCCTTGTTGAACCTCATCAGATTTCTTTTAGCCCAATCCTCCAATTTATCTAGGTCACTCTGGACCCTATTGCTACCCTCCAGCTTATCTACTTCTCCCCCCATCTTCGTGTCATCTGCGAACTTGCTGAGGGTGCAATCCATCCCATCATCCAGATAATTAATGAAGATGTTGAACAAAATCAGCCCCAGGAGAGACCCCTGGGGCACTCCTCTTGATACCGGCTGTCAGCTAGACATCGTTCCATTGATCACTACCCGTTGAGCCCAATGATCTAACCAGCTTTCTATCCACCTTAAAGTCCATTCATCCAATCCATACTTTTTTAACTTGCTGGCAAGAATACTGTGGGAGACCGTCTCAAAAGTTTTGCTAAAGTCAAGATATATCACGTCCACTTCTTTCCCCATATCCACAGAGCCAGTGATCTCCTCATAGAAGGCAATCAGGTTGGTCAGGCATGACTTGCCCTTGGTGAATCCATGTTGACTGTTCCTGATCACCTTCCTCTCCTCCAAGTGCTTCAAAATGGATTCCTTGAGGACCTGCTCCATGATTTTTCAAGGGACTGAGGTGTGAGACTGACCGGTCTGTAGTTCCCCAGATTCTCCTTCTTCCCTTTCTTAAAGATGGGCACTACATTAGCCTTTTTCCAGTGGTGTTTTAACTGCAGTGTAGCTTTCCAGGCCCTAACTGCAGTCCGAGCTCTGGGACCCTCCCCTTTACAGACTCCAGCCCGAGCCTGCAAATCTACACTGCAGTTAAAAAGCCCCTTAGCCCAAGCCCCGGGACCGAAGTCGGCTGGCATGGACCAGCCGCAGGTGTCTAATTGCAGTGTTGACATACTCTGAGTGCATGGGCGGCGTGTGAACCGCTGGCTGGGGGATGCTAGCCCCCCCAGAGCCTCCGCACCGCAGCCGTTGGCCCCCGCCCCAGGCTGGCGGGTGCCCACAGCCTCCCCAGTCCCAGAGCGCCGGGAGGGAGAGTGCATGGTGCCATTGCAGGACCCCCCCCTGGGAAGGAGGGCAGCGTGGACCCCAGCCCCTGGAGCCCAGAGGCACAGCCGAAGCGGGGGTCTGGGGGCGGCGTGTGAGAGGGGTTATGCCTGGCTGTCTGGAGAGACACAGCCTCCCCCAGCCGCCGCCCTTGCCCAGGTGCTATAAAGTCTCTGCATGCTTCCTCGGATTGTCTTGAAATTTGCTGTGCCTCCTGTGGGTGTGTGAGTGAGGTGCCAGCGTCCAGCTGCCAGGGAACAGCAGGGGCAGGGGGGGGAGCCACTTGGGAACGAAGCAGCCAGTTCATGTTACAGTCAATCCTTCCACAGTGCGGTTACACAGCGGCAACATCCTCTTCAGTGACCCTCTGATCTCTGCTGTCATGAGATGTCCCCATTGACTTCAGTTACTCACAGGAGTAAAGTTAAGCCCCTGCGGGCAAGCATCTGCAGGATCGGGGCCTTAGAGAGCTGCTGGCAAGGGGTAGTAAGGCCCAGAGCCCCAAAGGTATTTAGGCACCTAACCCATGGGAGTTAGGTGCCTAAATACTTAGGATAATCTGGGGCCTAAGTGTATCCTTTCCAAGGTAGCAGTAACTGCACTCCTTCCCCCCCCTCCCCTCCAAACTCCCATATACAATATCAGAGCGGAGCAGGGCAGGAATTGTCTCTCTCAGAGGGGCTGTCCCCACAATCACACCCCTCCCAGGCCTGCTCCAGATGTGGGGCAGATCATGCACCAGCCGACGCTTAGGCGGGAGAGACACAGTGGTGCAGAATTGGGGTTCCCACCTCTGAGATACAACCCAACCCCCCCCCCCCCAGGGGTATAGAGGATGCTCCTGAACCCATAACACTGAACAGCTGGCAGCATACAATGCGTAGCCTTACAAAGTGCCCAGGGCAGCGCCCTCAAAAGAGGGACGATCCTGGGAAAGCCTGGAGAACTGGCAACCCCATTCAGAGTAGCCACAGTCTGGCAGCAGGAAGCAAGGACCTGGCAGCGCTGCTGCAACTGGCTCTGCCCCCTCCTGCCCATCAGCCACTGGCACAGCAACTCCTCCATTGTCTCCCCAGTACTGAGATCCAGTGCACTTCTCCTTGGAGCTAGGCCTGGCGGGGACCCCAGCTCTGACTCCCACCTTGCTTCCAGGGGCAGTGCTGGGCTCCTGGCTCCTGCCAGCTGCCAGTGATTGCCCTGGGCCTGGCACAGCTGTGGCCAGGCTCCAGCCACGCCCACCTGTTTGGGGGTTGTTGTAGGAGGAGGCCCACAGGGATGTCTGTCTGCCTGAGTTGCCCTAGCTCCTGCATGGGGCTCACCCCCAGCTTCAGCCGCACTTTGACCCGGATCAGAATGTTGGGAATCATTAGGAAAGGGATAGATAAGAAATTATCGTATTGCCTCTATATAAATCCATGGTACACCCACATCTTGAATTAGGGGGTTGGACTAGATGACCTCTTGAGGTCCCTTCCAACCCTGATATTCTATGATACTGTGTGCAGATGTGATCACCCCATCTCAAAAAAGTTATATTAGAATTGGAAAAGGTTCAGAAAAGGGCAACAAAAATTATTAGGGGGAACAGCTTCCATAAGAGGAGAGATTAATGAGACTGGGACTTTTCAGCTTGGAAAAGAGACGACTAAGCAGGGGATATGATAGAGGTCTATAAAATCATGACTGGTGTGGAGAAAGTAAATAAGGAAGTGTCATTTATTCCTTCTCATAACACAAGAACTAAGGGTTACCAAATTAAATTAGTAGGCTACAGGTTTAAAATAAACAAAAGGAAGTATTTCTTCACACAATGCACAGTCAACCTGTGGAACTCTTTGCCCGAGGATGTTGTGAAGGCCAAGGCTATAACAGGGTTCAAAAAAGTATGAGATAAGTTCATGGAGGATAGGTTTGCCAGAAGCTGGGAATGGGCGACAGGGGATGGATCACTTGATGATTGCCTGTTTTGTTCATTCCCTCTGGGGCGCCTGGCATTGGCCACTATCGGAAGACAGGATACTGGGCTAGATGGGGCATTGGTCTGACTCAGTATTGCCGTTCTTATGAAACTCCTCCACTCTACCCCCCTAAAACACCAGAATGAGATTGATTTGTTTCCCTGAGCACCACTGCTGGGCATTTGACATGGCTCCCTGCACACAGAGAGAGTCACATTTCTCCCTAGACTAGAGCCCTCCCCAGACTGAAACTCTCAGCCACAGCTCACACAGGAACAGTAGCAAATCAGCCAGATCTAAGGGGAACGCCCCATAGGCTGAAGAGAGGCCAAACACAAGGAAATGAAACTAACCCTGTCACGCAGCCATGGCCGCAGACAGCCCTGTACTAAGTCTCCAGGATGAACTCTCTTGTTCCATCTGCCTGGAGTATTTCAAAGAGCCGGTGTCTATCCACTGTGGGCACAACTACTGCCGAGCCTGCATCAGTCAGTTCTGGGGAGAGACAGATACAAACTTCTCCTGCCCGCAGTGCAGAGAAACCGCCCAGCAGAAGCTTTTCAGGCCCAACAGGGAGCTGGGGAAAGTTGTGGAAATAGCCAGGCAGCTGAGTTTCCAGGTCACAGTAACCGCAGGAGGGGAGCAAGGGTGTGAGACACACCGGGAGGCCCTGAAACTCTTCTGTGACACGGATCACCAACTAATTTGTGTGATCTGCAGAGAGTCGCAGGTTCACAGAGCTCACACTGTGTTCCCAGTAGAGGAGGCGGCCCAGCAGTACAAGGTAAGGCCTGGGTGTCTTGTGTTGTCATTTAAAATAGTTTTGTTTTTATGATAGTTATTTTCTATATTTTGGCTGGCGTAGCGCCCCAGTGAAAGTCCCCACCTGAGGCTGTCCCCAGAGTGGGCAGCAGCCGGCCCCCGCCGGACGCTTGGAGTGAAGTGAAAAAAACAGCAGTATAGTGACTGAACCCTGACAGTGTCACTCTGGCTGAAGACAGGTTCTAGGTCAGAGGTGGGCAAACTACAGCCCGTGGGCCACATCCAGCCTGCCCGGCCCCTGAGCTCCCGGCCCCTCCCCTGCAGTCTCAGCGCGCTGCGCTGCCAGTGGTCTGGCCTGCCGCTCCTGCCGCGCAGCGCGGGTGGTGTGGCTGGCTCTGGCTCTGGCGGGGCTGCGAGCTCCTGCTGCTCTGAGCAGCATGGTAAGGGGGAGGGGGATTGGGTAAGGGGCAGGGGTCCGGGGGGCAGGGAGCGGTTGGATGGGGCGGAGGTTCTGGGGGGGGCAGTCAGGGGATGGGGAACAGGGGGCGTTGGATAGGCGTGGGAGTCCGGGGGGGGGGGGGGGCGGGTCGGGGGGGGGGGGGGGGGGAGGGGGGGGGGGGGGGGGGCGGGGGGGGGGGGGGGGGGGGGGGGGGGGGTGGGGGGGGGCCGGGGGGGGGGGGGGGGGGGGGGGGGGGGGCGGGGGAGAGGGGGGGGGGGGCGTTGGAGGGGTTGGGGGTTCTGAGAGGCAGGGCCGGCTCTAAGATTTTTGCTGCCCCAAGCAAACATTTTTTGGCCGCCCCCCCTTTTTTTTCGTGCCCCCTGGCCCCGCCCCAACTCCACCCCTTCCGAACCCCTTCCCCAAATCCCCAGCCCCGCCTCCTCCCCTGGTGTGCTGCATTTCCNCCCCCCCCCCCACCCATTGCTTCCTGCGAGCCCCCGCGACCTCCCACCCTAGCTCACCTCCGCTCCGCCTGCTCCCCGGGGAGAAGCAGAGCAGCGGTGCATTCAGGGGAGCAGGCGGAGTGGAGGTGAGCTAGGGTGGGGGGCGCAGGAAGTAACGGGGGAAGAGGAACCGCTCCCTGCTCCAGCTCACCTCCACTCCACCACTGCCGCCTCCCCCAGCGCCCGCGGCTCGGCTTCTCCTCCCTCCCAGCCTTGCTGCCTGAAACAGCTGTTTCGCGCGCGGCAAGCCTGGGAGGGAGAAGCGGCGGTGGCGCGCTCAGGGGAGCAGGCGGAGGTGAGCTGGGGCGGCGGGGGCACTTTTTCCCCATGCCCCGGAGTCGGCGCCTATGATGGGTGGCGCCAGAATGCCGCCCCTAGAAATGTGCCGCCCCAAGCACCTGCTTGTTTTGCTGGTGCCTGGAGCCGGCCCTGCTGAGAGGGGCAGTCAGGGGGCAGGAAGTGGGAGGGGGTGGATAGGGGGCGGGGGCAGGCTGTTTGGGGAGGCACAGCCTTCCCCACCCGGCCCTCCATACAGTTTCTCAACGCTGATGTGGCCTTTGAGCCAAAAGGTTTGCCCACCCCTGCTCTAGGTAATGCATATTCAGGGGTCCTGAGAACAACTAGCAGAGTAGCATTGGTGGTGTAGCCGTTAGGATGGCTGCTTTCCAGGCAATCTGTCTGGGTTCAATACCAAACAAGCGTGGTGTTTTCCTCAGCTCTTCCCCTGCTTTTACCACAGCAAAGCAGTGTTGCCAAATAGAGAGAGGAGAGGAGCTCTCTTATCCTATTAAGGGCTCTGTGGTGCAATGGATAGCGTGTTGGACTTCTAAGGAGTAGTACCTGTGCATTAGAACAGTTATTAAAAGGTTGTGGGTTCAAATCCCACCAGAGTCACTTTTGCTGCTCCCTGGCTGCCATTGTGGCTTTTACCTAATAGGTAGGGCCCTACCAAATTCGCGGTCCATCTTGGACAATTTCACAGTCATAGGATTTTTAAAATCGTAAATGTCATGATTTCAGCTATTTAAATCTGAAATTTCATGGTGTTGTAACTGGAGGGGTCCCGACCCAAAAAGGAGTTGTGAGGGAGGTCACAAGGTTATGGGGGAGTGTGTGTGTGGGGGGGGGGGGTTGAGGTACTGCTACCCTTACTTCTGTGCTGCTGCTGGCAGTGGCACTGGCTTCAGAGCCGGGCAGCTGGAGAGTGGTGGCTGCTGGCCAGGAGCCCAGCTCTGAAGGCAGAGCCACCGCCGGCAGCAGTGCATGGCATGGTATTGCCACCCTTACATCTGTGCTGCTGCCTTCAGAGCTGGGCCCTCAGTCTGCAGCTGCCACCCTTTGGCCGCCCAGCTCTGAACTCAGTGCAGAATTAAGGGTGGCAGTACCACTACCCCCTAAAATAACCTTGCGACCCCCCTGCAACTTCCTTTTGGGTCAGGACCCCCAATCTGAGAAACGCTGGTCTCCCCCGTGAAATCTGTATAGTATAGGGCAAAAGCACACAAAAGACCAGATTTCACAGGGGGAGACCAGATTTCACAGTCCACGACACGTTTTTCAGCTGTGAATTTGGTAGGGCCCTAGGCAATAGTCAGCCACTTGAGTGCGGCCAAATGGGGCCAAGACAAGGGCCGAAAGGTGCACCTGGCTACCAGTAGGTAGAAGCCTCTACCTGCGTCTCCGCTGCACAGGGAGACGTGTTTAACCCCCTAGAGAATTCAGGAAAAAATGGGAAGGAGAAAAAGAAACAAAAGCCTCTTCCAGTGGCTGAGGCCTGGTACAAGCCTTCTGCGGCTGCTCCTTTCCGGCCCATCTGGGTGCTCCCTTCTGGCCATACCAGGGTTGGGGCACTGCCACTGAGCAGTGGGCAGACGGGGTCCAGCAATCCCTGGCCTCACACCAAAGAGACAAACGTTTAAGCATCTCCACTAACTTAGGTGTCGACTCTTAAGCCTCCCCACCTTGTGCTGCAGCCTTCTTGTGTGGGTTCTCCTGCTGGGAAAACGGGCCTTGCTGGGCTCCATTTGAGGAGGAAACCTGGGCCGGAAAGAATTGCGGTCAGCAGGTCAAGCTCGTGTGTCCAAAGGGCTGAGCTGGTGGCCTCAGCAGCTCAGGCCGGTGCTCCGACGAGTGGGGGAGGCAGCTGAGGAGGGTGGCAGGCCCGTGGCCTTGGGCCTCAAGCCCATTCATCCTCCTGCTCTTCCCAGGACCCCAGAGAGGGGAAGAGAGGAGGTGACCAGACACTTGAACTGGCAGGCTTGCCCTGTTCTCCTTCTCCTTTCAGATGGGCCCTTCTCCCCTCAGAGTGGCCATGCCCACTTCTGGCACCTTGATTCTCCCCCCGGGATCACTTTCTCCACATCCCAAGCAGGGAAGCCCCCTGCGCCAGGCGCTGCAGGGCCCTTTCCCAACTTGTTGGAGGGCTCCGCCCTGGAGCGCAGGTCTTGGGGGAAAAGGCAAAGGCTTGTCTCAAAGGCTGATTTTCCTGAAATGGCAGCAGCTCTGCTTGGCACCTCGGCTCTGCTTTCACCCTCTCTATTAGAGTGAAGATGAAGATTAAACCACCTTTAGCCCTTTGGCTCCACAGAAGGTTTCTGTCCACCCTGAGCTGGCGTAAGACACCTGGGCTAGGATGTGGCTGATGTAGTACCTAGTAATGTCCCCACCTGAGACTGTCCCTGGAGTGGGCGGCAGCTGGTCTGTGGCAGACTTTTGGAGCCAGCCACCAGAGCCCCTCGGGGGGGCTTGCCCCTGGCCTCAGGAGGGAAGTGAAAAAAACAGCAGTGTAGACGATTGAACCCCGCCAGTGTCATTTTGGCTGCAGTCTGGCTGAAGACAGGTTTAGGTAATGCATAGTCATGGGTCTTAAGGGCTGTTAGCAAGGCAGCATTGGTGGTGTAGTGGTTAGCATGGCTGACTTCTAAGTAGTTGGTCTGGGTTTAATTCCCAGCCCATGTAGTGTTTTCCTCATATCTTCCCCTGCTTTTACCACAGCAATTGCAGTGTTGCAAAGTAGAGAGAGGAGATGAGGTACTTAACTCATCCAAGGGCTCTGTGGCGCAATGGAAAGCGTGTTGGACTTCTAAGAAGCAATACACAGTATGGTTTGGGGCAGTCATTCAAAGGTTGTGGGTTCAAATCCCACCAGAGTCACTTTAGCTGGCTGCCAGTGTGGCTTTTACGGAAGGTGCAGCCAACTGGGGCCAAGACGAGGACAGAAAGGCGGACCAGGCTACCAAGAGGTAGAAGTCTCGGCAGTGCGGGGAAGCATGTTTTCACCCCTAGCACTGGTGTCTTCAGTTGAGCTCAGGGTGGACGAAATCTTTGGGACTAAAGCTGGTTTAATCTTCATCTTCACTCTGAATAGAGGGGGTGAAAGCAAGGCCTAGGTGCCAAGCAGAGAAGCTCCCTGGCTGCCATCTCCAGAAAATCAGCCTTTGAGACAAGCCTTGGCCTGACCTGAACTTTAGGGGGGTCCTCCAGCAGGTTGGGAAAGGACCTCACAGTGCCTGGCGCAGGGGGCTTCCCTGCTTGGGAGGTGGGGATCCCAGCGAGAGGGTCCAGGTGCCAGAGGTGGGCTTGGCCACTCTGAGGGGAGGAAGGTCCAGGCCAGCCAGTGCCCTGTCTTGTGTCCAGGGTTCTGTAGGGAGGACAGACTCCTCGATCCCTTCTGAGGAAACTGCCCACAAACAAACACAAAAAGTCAATTCCAGCCACGCTATTTTTCTTTGCTCAGAAACAAATCCAGACCCGGCTGCAGACTCTGAAGGAAGAGAGAGAAAAGCTCCTGGGGTTGAAAGTGTCAGCAGAAGGGAAAAGCCGGGAGTATCTGGTACGTGTCCAATGTTATCACCCAGCAGAGAGATGGGGTGGGAGTCTGTCTCCCTGGATGAGTGAGTGTGGGGATGGGTGTGTGTGTGTCTCTGACCACGTCTGGTGGGATCACGGGGAACCAATACACAAGTGAGTTCCTGCCTGGGGATAGTCTCACATGGCTTAAACTGACCTTTGCCCTCCCTGAATTCTGGGCCCTCCATGCAAGTTAGAGCAGCCTCGGGGCTGCACAAGCTGACTCTGGCTCCCCCAGGCGCCCGAGTAGCAGAGACCAGCTGGGATGCAGTGGGCTTTTTCCACACTGCTGTTGTACCTCTTATTCCACGGGCTGGAAGCAGGACTATTGTAGAAGATGAATGACATTCTCCCCTGATCGAGGTGACCCACAGCACAGGATTATTCTCAGCGCAGTTTAAAAAGGCCTGAGAATCGGGCTTCCCGTGTCTGTGCATGTTGCCCTCTGGGGATATCCCTGTCTCTCCATGGGCTGGATTGTGCCAGTGATTTCTGCCCTTTAGTGAGGCTGGACCAGATCCCCAGGATCTCAGAACAGCCCTGAGGGAGCACAGCAGCTGCTACAGCCATGGGAGGGATGCAATTGCTTCTCTGGCCAGTGCAGGCTGTGGGGCCATGGCCCTGCCTCCTCCCTTCCCAGACATCAGAGAAAGTAGGACCAAGGTGGATGTTCTGGGCAAAATCTTCTCTCTGACAACTTGGAGAAAGTTCCTCTCTAAATGGCAAGTACTGAAGTTTGGATCTGCAATGAAATTCGCCCCACTGCAGACTCAGGGCCCAGGGAAATATCCCCCGACCCTCTCCACGTCCCTGACCTGCCTTTTGCCTCTTTCTGTCTGTTCATGGCAGGAGAAGACAGATGCCCAGAGGCAGAAGATTGTGTCTGAATTTGAGCAGCTGCACCAGTTCCTGGAGGAACAAGAGCGACTCCTGCTGGCCCGGCTGGCAGAACTAGAGAAGGGGATGACAAAGATGCGGGATGAAAATGTCACCAAACTCTGCGAGGAGATTTCCCATCTTAGCGAGCTGATCCGTGAGATGGAGGGGAAGTGCCGGCAGCCAGCAAGTGAATTCCTGCAGGTGAGATCTTGGCTCCTGGCATAGACTTTGGGAAAACAACATAGAAGTGAAACTTGCAAGGTGGGGAGTCCAGGATTCAAACCTCCCCCTGTAACTCACTGTACATATTGCTTAAATGGAAATCTTCTTTATCACTTCCCTTTCGTCTTCATTTTATTGTTCTGAATTTTATGACTCATAGTTTGTCAGGGGACCAAGATCAGGGAAAAGGCGCTGCTTAGTCTATAGAGATTTTATTTATTCATGCACATCTATCTAGAAATGTTTATGGCCCACATCGCTGCAGAGTCTAAGCACCTCAATAGTGAACAAATTTATCCTCCACTTGGAAGGCTGGGAAATATTACGTGAATCACACTATTGCACCCATTATAAAGCTGGGGAACTGAGGCACAGCCAGATGATGTAACTTGCCCAAGTCACTAAGGGTGTCTAGGGCAGTTCAAGGAACAGAGCCCAGATCTCCTGTGTCCAAGTTCAGTGCTTTAACCACAAGGCTGCTGGCTGGAACAGGAGCCCGGGCTCTGTCTTTGCAATGTGGCGGTGCTAACCGTGACACCGCTGACACACCTCCCTGGGAACGTGGCGTGTGGCCCTCCACCCGTGGGACATAGAAACAGGTGCAATGATTATGCGTTGTTCATTCTCACTGTTATCACTGTGAGACTGAGCTTTCTTTCTTCTCTCTAGGACGTCAGAAGCACCCTGAGCAGGTAAGTGGTGGCATCTTCTCAGTCCACTCTCACGCTTCACCGTGCTTGGGCCCTTGTCCAATCCTCATCTCCTTCACAGATAAAAGCAAAGCATGCAGGGCAGGGTATTAAGGCTTGGGCTGAAACTTGGGCTTGATGCTCTTTAATTATTAACCTGAATATAGGAACATGCTATAAAAACTCCATGGCCCACCTGTGCCACAACAACTGGCACTGTCTACACCAGGGGTTAGGTGTGGATTTTTCACACCCCTGAGTGACTGAGTTATACCCATGTAAGTTTGTAGTGTAGACCTGAAATTAATCCAAAGAGTGACAGAGCTGTAGTGATCTGTCAACTCAGAGTGTCTGTCAGGGTGCACCCAAGGTGTGTTTCAGGATTCTGGCCCTGTCAGATATCAAACAGCAAAGAGATGGAAAATTTTCCTGTGACTTTGCTTTATGTCCATCATTCAGCTTACAGGCCCACAGGACTGAGCTTTCTTGCAGGTAGCATTTCCAAGGTGCAATAGGGCCGTTAACCAATCCTTTGTATTATGATGTTTCTTGATGGCCCATCTGATTTTGACAATCCTTCTGGGTGGGCTGGGGGGACGATTCCCATGCCTGGGTTCCCAAATTCACAGCAAACATTCTCATAGTTATAGAGCAAAACCTACATATTTTTATAGCATGGAATATCGACATTGCAAGTGAGATTAATACATGCAGCAATTTACAAGCATTTCACAGAATCTAAATACTAAATACATTCTTATAAGACTAATAGCTATTCTGAGCAAAACTAACACACAAGTGAACTGGTCTGGTCTCAAACTCTGAGTTTGCCAGTTCTTAGCTAATGCCTGCAGCCTGGGCAACAGCTGGCATCTGGCCTGCCAGCATCACAGTGGTCACTTAAGAGAGACTTGCTCTGCCATTGGTTGGGCTGGACCTGTTCTGAGGCTGGGTTACACAGAGAAATGTGCTCAACTTAACAGCTTTCACAGCCCATCGGCTTCCACTGACATGTGACTGATACTAAATGATGAATGCCAAAATAATGAAGAATAATGATTAAGTAATCAAATGATGAATCAGAACAGCCTGTCTCCTAGGTGCGAGAAGGGGCAATTCCAGCAGCCAGTGGAGATTTCTCCTGAGCTGGAGAAGAGACTCAGCGATTTCTCTCCGAAAATCCTTGTTCTAAAGGAGACTCTGAAGAAATTGAAAGGTACGACCAGGAAGGGATCTAGGAAGGGAAATAAAAAGTTGTCTCTAGAATTGTAGGATTTGCTGAGTGGTGACCAATCAGCTGCTAATTTAAAAATAACAGAAAAGAGATAGATCAATATTCTTGAATGAGGGGACTGGGCTGGCGAATTTTCTAGGGCAAATGAAATTCTGATTGAGAAACAACCATGATATGAATGTGAATCGTTGTCACCTTAACTCGTTTGCCTGAATTATAGAGGAATGCAATCTCTTTGGATGAAGCAAGCCTTACGGCCATACAGAGTGCTCTGATCATATTCCTGCCTGGGTCCAGTTTCAGTCTGGCCTCAGTAGAAATTCTCTGGGGATAAATAAAGTTCATGACTGATCAGAGAGGACAAGTCTGATGCATGAAGTCCTCCTTACACCATATTAAGTGGACTTAAGTCATGCATAGGTTGGTCATTCTACATGGGAGAGGGGAGACATTTCACATTTACTCTTAGGCCTTGTCTACACTGCCACTTTATAGCACTGCAACTTTCTTGCTTAGGGGTGTGAAAAAAGACCCTCCTGAGCGCTGCACATTTCAATGCTGTAAAGTGGCAGTGTAGACAGTGCTCCAGCGCTGGGAGCTACTCCCCTTGTGGAGGTGGTTTTTTTTACAGCGCTGGGAGAGCTCACTCCCAGCTAGGGTGACCAGATGAGGGGAATAAAATATCGGGACGCATGGGGGGGGGGGCCTGAGGGGGNGATAAAATCGGGACGTCTGGTCACCCTACTCCCAGCGGACATACCCTTAATTTCTCTTTCTGTCTGGGTATCTCTGTCCCTTTCCTTCTGCATTTGGCCCAGCCCTCAAGCACATGTATCCTGATTATTTGTAAAACCGTGCCTTCAGTATTAAAGCTGGTCAAAACATTTCATTCAAAAAAAGTTTGGTGGAAAATCCCCCCCTGCTCAAAAAACCCCTTCCAAATCCACAAAGAAAACAAACAGAAACAAACAAACAAAACCCCCTGATTTTGTTTTTATTTTTCCCCCCAAAAAAATCTCTAAATTTTGATTTTCCAGATCCCCCTCGCCCTGCCCCTTTCTTTTTTGGCACTGAATACAAGCGGGGTATTTTTGTTTTGTTTTTTCACTTTCACATTTTTCTTTCTCTTTTGCCACCGTGTAATATTTCAACACTTCTTCTCACTATGTCCCCAAATTCATCCCAGCTCTGGTTATGGACGGCAGAAATCACGCCATAACATGACAGCATGACATCTCATCTTTCTCCTCTCTCTCTAGATACCCTGCCCTCCGAACTGGAGAGAGAATGGGGTGAGTCTCTGGGAAAGGTGGGGCTGGGGAAGAAGGCTGCAAATGGGAAGAGATCATAACAGTTTGTGTTGGTGACCCTGGATTCACTTGCAGAAGAAGCTTCTGAGATCAAACAAAACAGAAGCTGCTATGACTAGAGAATGGGCATTCCAGAGAGGGGGACAGCTTTAAACACTCCAGCATACTAACCCCTTAACTGGTCGGACTGAGCCCCTTGCTGTCTCCAATCATCTTCTTCGATCTCTCTCTCTCTCTTGCTGGGTTGTGGGGTCTCCCTTCACCCTGTCCTTGGGGACTCTCTCCTGGGTGCTGCCCCATCTCGTCCATCCGGGTGGGGAGAAGACCCTCTCCAGCTGGTGCCTCCTTCCCTTCCTCCCTTTCCCTTCCTCCCCTTGTGGTCTGTGGGCCTTTTCTTGTCCTTTCCATCCGTCCCCTGTTCACCAGGGTGGCGGGTGTGTGTGTGTGTATCTCATCATCCCTCCTCCGCCTTCCACGTGCTGCTGACCCCTCCCTCTGCCCCACGCCCAGTGTCAATCCACAGCCCCTTCCTTCTGGAGTGGGGTTTGCACACTGTCCCTCCCGTATAGGGTCCTACCAAATTCACGGCCTTGAAAAATGCATCACAGACTGTGAAATCTGATCTCCCCCGTGAAATCTGGCTATGACAGGGAAGGAGCAGGGCTGGGGGTGCCCCAGCCTTGGGCTCCCACTGTGGGCCAGGCTCCAGCTGCTAATCCCAGTCCAGGCTGGGGAGGGACAGGACTTCCTCTTCTCCTGCAGGGGCTGCCCCCAGAGGTGGGTCTGACCCACCTCTGGGAATCTCCCCTAGCTGCAGGAAGCTCTGCAGATGCTGGCTGGGACAGCTCCTGACCCAGTCAGGAGGCTGCGGCTCCAGCTGTCAGCCTCCAACCCAGGCAGGGAGGTTGCGGGGAAAACCCAGATGGATGACAACTCACCCCTCCCATACCCTGCGACCCTCACTTCTGCGCTGCTGCTGCTGGTGGCACTGGCTTTAGAGCCTGGCGCCCAACCAGCAGCCGCTGCTCTCCAGCTGCCCAGCTCTGAAGGCAGCACCACCGCCAGCAGCAGCGCAGAAGTAAGGGTGGCAATCCCATGACCCCCCTACAATAGCCTTGTGATGGCCCCATGACCTCCTTTTGGGTCGGGACCCCCATGGTTACAACACTGTCAAATTTCAGATGTAAACACCTGACACCGTGAAAATCCCACGACTGTGACATTGACCAGAGTAGGGCCCTACCAAATTTATGGTCCATTTATGTGCCATCTCCTGCTTCCTCCCTCCTGGGTGGCAGGGCTGGGGAGGCGTCTCCCAGCAGCCTTCCCTATAGGCGCCGACTCCGTGGGTGCTCCGGGGCTGGAGCACGCACAGGGAAAAAATGGTGGGTGCTGAGCACCCACCGGTAGCCCCCCATCAGCTCCCCCTGTGCCTCCCTGTGTTTGCTGCCTGCCAGCAGGACCCACTAATCAGCACCTCC
Organism: Platysternon megacephalum; assembly: GCA_003942145.1. Taxonomy (NCBI): domain Eukaryota; kingdom Metazoa; phylum Chordata; order Testudines; family Platysternidae; genus Platysternon; species Platysternon megacephalum. Next base: position 43,249 of record QXTE01000542.1, on the reverse strand, counting down.
TCCTCTCCTCCCCCCCCCCCCCCTGCAATCAGCTGTTTCCCAGTGTGCAGGAGGCTTTGGGAGGGAGGAGGAGGAGCGAGGGCACAACGTGCTGGAGGGAGGGGCGTAACTGCGGGAAGATGCGGGGTGGGGTGGAGGGGGGCGGGGAGAGGAGGGATGTGGGTGGGGCCTTGGAGGAAAGGGTGGGGTGGGGGAGGGGCCTGGGGGCAGAGCACCTCCCCCTGCACATTAGAAAGTCTGTGCCTGTGGCCTCCCTCCCCTGCTCTCTCCCTGCTGCTGGGAGTGGGGCAGCTCCAGCAGGGGGACCAGGAAGATGCAGCCGGGGAGGAGGCAGAATCTGCAGCCAAAAACCTCAGCTATAACAACACCTCTAGGGCCTGGGAGGAGGGAGCCACGGAGAAATCCCTGCTCAGCCCCAGCACAGAGGCAGCTCCCTGCGGGAGCAAGGCAGAAAATCGGGGAGGGTCCCAGCCGGGACGGGGCTGCTGGGGAGTGTGAGAAATGGTCCCAGCCTCCCCCAGGGCTGAGCTCTGCCCCAACGCTCTGATTCTCTCTCCCCACAGCGAATGTGACTCTGGATCCAGACACGGCTCATCCCCACCTCGTCCTGTCTGAGGATCGGAAAGGCGTGAGGCGGGGAGTCACGCGGCAGCATCTTCCCGACAATCCGGAGAGATTTGACGCTGAGCTCTGCGTGCTGGGCTGTGTGGGGTTCACCTCGGGGCGACACTGCTGGGAGGTGGAGGTGGGGGATGGAGGAGGCTGGGCTGTGGGAGTGGCCAGAGAGTCTGTGAGGAGGAAGGGAGAGTTCATCTTTCGACCTGAGAAGGGGATCTGGGCTGTGGGACTGTGGAGGAGTCGGTACTTGGTTATCACCTCTCCTGCGACACCCCTGTCCCTGAGCTGGGTGCCCAGGAGGATCCGGGTCTCTCTGGACTATACACAGGGGCAGGTGGCATTTTTTGATGCTGATAGTGAAGCCCCGATCTTCACTTTCCCACCGGCCTCATTCACGGGGGAGCGAGTCCGCCCCTGGCTCTGGGTGGAGATGGGATCCCAGCTCAGGCTGTGCCCCTGAGACGCGGGGTGAAATTCACCACTGCACCTTTCCTCCAGGCAGAGGCTCCCCCGGCACCTGGACTCCCCGTCTGTGGGACTCTGGCCAAGTGCAGGGAGCCTCTGAACTGACACAATCTCGGGTTGCTGGATGTGATTAGGGCAGAGAGCCCAATCCCATTGCCCAGTCTGGTCCTATCCACTCTGATTCTGGAGAGCTTGGCAGTCTGCCGGTCCGATGGAGGGAGAGGAAGCCCGAGGGTAGGGACAAAGGTGGGGACTGGAGAGCAGTTTTACTCCAGTGACTTCACTCCTGATTTACACGAGGGTGGGTGAGAGGGGAATCAGCCCCAGTGACTCCCGAGGGGTCACTCCTGATTCACATTGGAGTGAGTGAGGCCAGGAGGGAATCACCTCCAATGGGAGTGACTCCTGATTGACACTGGTGTGAATGAGAAGGGAATCAGCCCCAATTATTCCAATGGGAGACATGGCTAGAAAGGGTTAAACATCCAGTGTTTTTTTGTATTTACATATGTATGAGTAGGGTCTACAATGTAATCAACAGTCCCTGTCTCTGCTGTATTCTGATAATTCAGAGGTCAAAAGAAGATCCTATCACTTAAATGAATTGTAAACATGGGATATCTCAGTATTCATCTCTCTTTGCAATGTACTGTGAATGGTGGAGGAAGAAGCAAATGGCCAAATGGCCTGTTCCTATAGCTAAGTACCGATGATGGACCTCCTTCAAAGTCATCCTAATTACCTTTTGTTCCCTGAGGAATTCCAATTTGTCAAAAGACATGAAATTGTATAAAAGATCCTTGGATCCTGATTCTGTCATCTCAGATCTGCTTAAGACTTCATCAGGGGCAGTTTGAGTCGCAAGATTGAGGTCCCAGTTATGCTGGCACTCACTGAAGGTGATATTGGACTATAATCTTTGAACTATTTCTGAAAGAACTCTTTACAACCACAAAGCTCACCATCTCTGCTATGAATCTTCACCTCAATAAATTGAACTCATGTCTGTATGTATATTGATCTTTTAACCATACTCTCTCTCTTTTGTTTTTTAATACATTTTAGTTTAGTTAATAAGAATTGGCTGTAGTGTGTATTTGGGTAAGATCTGAAACATTCTTTAATCTGGGAGGTAATGTGTCCGATCCTTTGGGATTGGTAGAACCTTTTCTTTTATATGATGAAATAAGATTTACAGAAATTTTCATCATATTTGACATGAGTACCTGGATGGAGGCCTGAGGCTGGATCACTTTAAGTGAACTGTGTTGTTTGGACTTCTGAGTAACCAGTAAGGTAATAAAGAAGCTGTTTTAGTAAATCTCAGTATTGGAATATCCACCAGCTTTATGGGGATTGCCTGCCCCATTCTTTGCAGTTCACCCTAATCGAGTGACCATAGCTGGCCCCCACTAGGACCCCGGTCACAGTACTCCTGATTGACACTGGTGTGAATGAGAGGGGGGAATCAGTACCAGTGACTCCAATGGGAGTGACTCTTGATTGACACTGGTGTGAGTGAGAGGGGAATCAGGCCATGTATCTTGTATCCCAAATTCTGCCATAAGTTACTGGGCATCACTTCATGCAAAGTCAATAAATAGATGCTAGTACCAGTGAGTTCAATGGCAGATGCACTCATTGTATGCCAGGGCTGCTCCTGATCCAGCATGTCTAGGCAAGGATGGCTACAGCTGTGGAGCGGGAGAGACTGGCCCAGTTTGTCTTGGCCAGGTTAGTGTGATCCGAGTCGAGGGCTCTGAACAGGATTCCCCTTTCTGTGCCTGTGTGTTTCCGTGGTGCCGGCTGCCACTGTCCCAAACCCACATGGGCCATAGCCGCGTTGAACCCTGCAGCAGCTGCCATGATGATCTTTATTCGGTCATGTCTGTGCAAGGGCTGAGGCTGGCTCTAGCTCTGCAGGCGGCCTGACTCCAACGTGACCCCACAGGGGGGCGGCACTGTGAGACTCTACAGAGCATAAAGGCATCCCAGCTCAGGGCAGGCTCCCCCAATGAGCAGGCTTCCAATCAGGGTCACTGGAACGGGGACCGGGGGCCATGGCCCCATCACTTTTATAAGTGGAGGGGGTCTGTGGGAACTAGAACCACGAGCACCGGAAGCTCCCTAGAAGTGGGGCCTGGACCGCCCCTACCCTCGGGGCCCTGCCTGCTCTCTGCCCCTCCCCCTGTGGCCCCATCCTCGGTCCTCCTCCATTTTGCCCCGAGTCCTCACCCCACCTCTTTCCCCAAGGCCCCGCCCTTGCTCCGCCTCTTCCCCCCCTCCTGTTTCCCCGCCCCGCCCGCCACTCACTCCTCTCTGCCCCTCCCCCCCGTTGCTCACTCTTAAGGCAGGAAAAAAAGGTTGGGGCTCTGCCCCCCGTTCCAGTGCCCCTCGCTAGAACCCGGGTCTGTGGGCCGGCTGGCTTCTCTGTACCTCTACAATAGGGCTGTGTGCGTTATCCTATGGACCCTGTGGAGAGAAACACCAGGAGGAGTTCCAGGAACCGTCAGCACAACAAGCAGGACTTCCCTGCCAGCTGTAGTGATGAACCTGCCTCTTGGCCCACTCTTGGACTCTTGACCTTGGCACTGACGTCTGGTCCCTGACTTTGGCTCTGACCCTTCGCTCTGCCTCCGGCTCTGACCTTCGGTGCTGTTCTTGGCCTCTGACCGCCACTGCTGTCACTGCTAGGCTTGACTGCCACTGCTCTGACCATTAGGCCATGAGCATCTGCATGACAACACTACAGGGGCCCAGCTATGGCACTGTAGCTGCGCCACTGTGATGCCCGCAGTGTAGACGTGGCCAGTCTCCTGGGGGATGGATCACTAGCAGCTACAGCAGTAAAACCCAGAGCGACGTAGTCAGATTGTTTCTGGAGGTGGGGCTGGGGGGGCGACACTGGGGTCCAGCAGCATTTAGCTGGTTCTGCAGCCTGCCCACAACTAAGCTGCACCCCAGAGAGTGAGGCTGTACTTTTCTACCTTCTCCTGTTCGTCCCTGAGCGCCCTTCCCCTCCCCCTACCTTTGTGGTCATTTGTCTTGCTTTGTGTGATGAGTGAGAGAAAAGGGGATGAAGCAGCGGGGGAAGATGAGAGTTTCTTTAATTTTCCTCCTAGTTGGAAATGTCTGCTTGATGAACATTCCAGGCATGTGGGCCTTTGGTTTGCGCAAGCAGAGGCCACGTCTACACTACAAAATTAAGTCGACCTAATTCATGTTGGTGTACAGCCCCCACAGCAATTACACTGCACTTTGCTCCTTGTGTCGGCAATGCACGTCCTCACTGGGAGCTGTTGTACCGATTGTACTGTCAGCGTGGGGCATTGTGGGATGGCTCCTGGAGGCCAGTAGCAGTTGACGGAAGCAATGCAGGGTCAGTGTAGACACTGCATTGACCTAACTACGTCAGCCATGACTCTATGCTGCCCATGGAGGTGGAGTTATTAAGTCGCCATAGCAGGGCAGTTTAATCAGCGGGAGCGAAATTTTAGTGTAGACACTTTCATAGTTAGGTCAACATAAGCTGCCTTACGTAAACTGCCTAACTCTGTAATGTAGACCAGACCAGAGAGAGACAGAGCACATACTGCCAGCGTCCGGGTACAATGCTAGGGGCTGAAAGCAAAGAAACTACCATCTCCTTTTGTTTCTGGTTCCTCCTGTGTTCAGAGAAACAGGATTTTGTATGTCCCTTGTCAATAAACGAAAATACATCTGCGAAAGTACCAGACTCCATCGTCAATGTCTACTCCCATCTGGAACCTTCCCAGACCCTAAACTTCTACTGGGGCTAGTTACCAGCGACACCGCTACCTCAATATAACGCCACCCGATATAACACGGATTTGGATATAATGCGGTAAAGCAGTGCTCCAGGGGGGTGGGGCTGCTCACTCCGGTGGATCAAAGCAAGTTCAATATAACACGGTTTCACCTATAACGCGGTAAGATTTTTTGGCTCCCGAGGACAGCGTTATATTGAGGTAGAGGTGTATGTCCATCCAGACCCACAGGGCCCCAATCTGACCCTGATCTGTTCACATATTGCAAACCTTCCCCACTCTGGCCTAGGGTTACCACCTTTGAAATGGAAAAAAACCAGCACCCGCCCCCTCACAAGGCAAGCCCAGGGCAACCCCAACCCCTAACCACAAGGCAAACTCACACCCCCACTTCAACAGTCACTCATAGTATCTAGAGAGAGAACACATATAGATAAGATTGGTAACATCATTGATAACAAACAGGCCTTTGTTTTATCAGCACATTTTGCCAGCCAGTCTTTGTAATCTGTTTCGTTTAGCCAGTTGTCATTGAATGTGCTATTTCTGATGCCAGCTTTTTTTCCACCTGTCTCCTCACTGACTCAAACCCTCTCTCGCACACGTGCGCATGGTGCGCTTGCGTGTTGCTGGGCAGACAGCTGCTGTATTGATCTGTTGTCGCTTAAATTGTGGCAGTGGGAACACTGCAGCATCTTTAGCTGGGCATGGAAACTTTTAACATTAGACAGCCAGTGTATTGTGAGGATAATGCAAAGCTTTAGACCCACATAAAACAAACCCGGCAGATTAGATTATTTTTTCTGGCAACAGGCATATGCATAAAAAAAAAAAAGCCCAGGCTGGCATAGGCAGGGGAACTAGGGGTGTGGGGGGTGCTGCAGCACCTCAAGGTTTTACATGGGGCTCTGCTCCCGGCCCTGCATGTGGGGTCCCAGCTGCCAGCCCCGCACCCGAGGCTCCGCTTCTGGCCCCCCATGTGGGGTCCCAGCTCCTGGGGCTCTGCTGCTGACCCCGCGTCCAGGGTCCCAGCTGCCGGCCTCAGCCCCCTTACCCCTGTCCAGGTGCCTGCCTCCTGGAGACATGGCCCTGCTCTTGGCCCCAGCTGGGGGGTGGGGGGTGGGAGAGAGGGGGCGGTCACAGACAGGGGTAAGGGGGCTGGCTTTAACCCCCCCCCCCACTCCACTATTAAACAGCTCCACTGCAGGTTGGTCAAATACAGGCCAAGTGGTAACCCCACTCTCCCGCCCCCCAGGACTAAACACCAAACAGATTTATTCTCTTCCTCCCACAGTGTCACCCCCCAGGGATTTAAGGTGTTAAGGTTCCCTGCATAGAAAGGGGTCATATGTGTCTCCACTGCCCCGGGGGCTGAAACTGCTATTCAGGACTCATTGCAGCCCAGCCAACCAGGGCTGGCCCAGGCATGGAAACACCCCTTTCCTGCAACAGGCAGAACATGTAAAAATTTCACAAACAATTCCCCCTGCTAGCTAGATTTGCTGCTGCCTGGAGGAGCCCTCAGCCATATCCACTGTAGAGAATCTCCAAAGAGAGCTGACGTGTTCCATCTGTCTGGATTATTTCAAAGAGCTGTTGTCCATACACTGTGGGCACAATTTCTGCTGACCCTGCATCAGCCAGTGCTGGGAGAGATCGGGTAGAAACTTCTCCTGCCTGCTGTGCAGAAAAACAGCCCGGAGAAGAAACTTCAGGCCCACCGGGGAGCTGGGGAATGTTATCAAAATAGCCAAAAGTCTGAGTTTCCAGCTAGCCAGAAGCTCAGGAGAGGAGGGAGGATGTGAGCAACGCCAGGAGGCCCTGAAACTCTTCTGCGAGGAGGATCAAACCCCCATCTGTCTCGCTCCCCGAGCTCATGCAGTGATTCCCATAGAGGAGGCTGCCCAGGGTTATAAGGTAAGAACTTAAGAACGGCCACACTGGGTCAGACCAAAGGTCCATCTAGCCCACTGGTTCCCAAACTGGGGTTCAGGGAGGTTTCGTGAAACCCTGGGGGTTTGCGAAATGTTACAGGGGGTTCTTGGGAAAAAATCCCTAATGGGGGACAGAATTGTCCCTAGAGAGCACGGGGCGGAGGGAGCCACTAGACTTCCAAGAGCGAAGCAGATCAGAGCAAGCATATCTATCACACGAGGAGATTTAAACGTCAAGACTCCTTATAGGAAAGGGAGGTGGGTATTTTTTGCTGTTTTTAAAATGAAATAGGCAGCTAGTATTGTTTTTAAAATTATTATGAACAAGTTTAAGCTTTGTTGTAACATGCATTGTTTGTCTGGACTGCTCAAGACCTGAATGCTTGTGTAGGAGGAATTCTTTGCTTCATGCTGTTTCACATCTGATACTCTTTGATAGGAGCCTTGTCTTATAACAGGCTTGTTCAAAGTGATACAAGCTACGAAAATGAGATCTTGGAAGAGTGTTGCCGTTTTCATAATGTAATAAAAATACTGAAATGATAAATAATAATTAATAATAAAGAGTGTGTAATAAGCATGTCACAAAAACCAAATTTTATATTTCCAAGATCACTGCTTTTATAATTTATACTCAGGTAAATTAGAAAATCCCTGGAAATATTCATTTTTAGGAGGGGGTTCATGAGACTTGACATTTTAGTGAGAGGGGTTCACAGGTTGTTAAAGTTTGGGAACCACTGATCTAGCCCAATATCCTGTCTTCTGACAGTAGCCAATGCCAGGTGCCCCAGAGTGAATGAACAGAACAGGTAATCATCAAGTGATCCATCCCGTTGCCCATTCCTGTACCCAGAAAAGGTAAGACCCTTTTCTATGGCTACAGAACTTGTACCACTGCCAGTTTAGGTTTGATCACTATTGCTTTCTCTAGTATTTCAGAGGGAAGGAGTCATCCCTGATGCACAGGCCTCACAAGAGAAAGAGACCAACTTCCTCCACCCCATGAAAAAATCTCCAAACTAAACTTGTGTGCATGTCGCACACCCATCAACTGAACCCCCCTCCCCCAATCGCTTTCTCTTTGCTCAGGACCAAATCCAGGCCCATATGGAGGCTCTGAAGGAAGAGAGGGATGAGCTGGAGGAATGTAAAGATATGGAAGAGGGTAGAAGCAAGGAATACCTGGTAGGTGCCCATTGTTATGACCCAACAGGGACATGGGTGCTGGGGGCTCTCTCCCTGGGTGAGTGTCAGAGTGTCAGGGGATCTCTGTGAGCACGTGTCACCTGTTGGTATTATAGGTGTGGGAGTATGGCCCTCTGTAGGGCTGCCCCTGCACTGGGGCTAGGTCCGAACTCCAGCAGCCATGGGCAGCTAGCTACAGTCACCAAGGGGGGTGTTGTGAACTCCCCTCTGGGCAGTCCAGGGTGTAGGGCCTTTGTTTTGCCTCCCACCCCATTGGGGGAGGGGGGAGAGTATTAGTCTGGAGCAGTGGTTCTCAGTCTTTGCAGACTACCGTACCCTTCTCAGGAGGCTGATTTGTCTTGCCTACCCCCAAGTTTCACCTCCCTGAAAAACGACTAGCTTACAAAATCAGACATAAAAATACAAAAGTGTCACAGCGCGCTCTTACTGGAAAATTGCTTCCTTTCTCATGTGTACTACATAATTATGAAATAAATGGTGACCCTAGGTTGAGGAACACTGATGTAATATATAGAGCCGTATAAACAAGTCATTGTCGGTATGAACTTTTAGTTTGTACTGACTTTGCTAGTGCTTTTTATGTAGCCTGTTGTAAAACTAAGGCAAATATCTAGATGAGTTGACATACCCCCTGGAAGACCTCTGCGCACCCCCAGGGGTACGTGTACCCCTGACAGAGAACCATTGGTCTGGAGTCATTCTTGTATATCTTGGCCAGTCCCAGGATAATAAGCAACCAGTCAGCTGTACTATAGGAAACCTGAAGTCTGGAGAAGCTAATGCTCTTTTCTAAGGGCTCTGAAACCTGCCTGCTTCCTCAGATTGTGCTGAAATTTGGTGTGTCTCTTATAGGGTGGATTGATTCAAATCACCAAGTGAGAAGCCTGGCTTTAAACCATCCGTTTGAATCAACTTTTTCTTTTGTACTTCAGTTATTTTCTGAAGAAAGGGGCATTCTCACTGTTTGAGATCACCACTAAAACATGCAGATTTACAACTCAATAGAGCCTTTGCACTAGATTTGGTACCTCATTCTGCTACCTAAAAGGGTGCACTTTCTGTACATTCATTTATGCAATTGCATAGCAAAATATTTTCAGATTCTTATGAATTGTACATTTTTAGTGTGTTAGAAAATGGGGACTGATATATTGCTTATTTACTAACTAATTAACTTTTTGTTCACACTACATTAGGAAGGTAACTGGAATTTAGTTAAACACACAAAACAGCATATACAATTTATTTCTATTAAAACAAGCCACCTTACATAAACATTTACAACTACATTATAATCAGTTTAGGCCTTAATATATTTTGTATTAAATAAATATTTCATTTTAAACAGGTTTATTTAAAAATATTATTATTCAAATAATAAAAAAAATCTAGTTTAAATCAAAATCCATTTTTCCTCTTTATTAAAAAATTCCTCTTTATCATTGACTTTTATCCATTCTGGTCTCATGGGGCTGCAGGACAAAATGTGAGGTCACTTCTGCCGGGGGTTCCCCAGATACAGCACCCCCAACAAAACAGCATTGCTTAAGGTTGACAGATTCTACCAGGCAATTATTATTTTATTTTACAGTAGTCAGGCTGTGGCTTGGCAAACCTAATCTGCAAACGAGGGATATTGGAATTTAAGATTAAATGTATAATAAAATTTTGTGGCTTCTGTCCGAAGCTCATGGCACACAGCGAAAATTCCTCGCATCTCTCCATCCCCCCATCCCTGAGGGCCACTCTCCTGTCCCCCTCTATTTCAGGGACTCCCTGCAACTCCCCCAATCTCCCCCATGCCAGCAGCTCTGGGTGCACCCCCATTCACCCTTCCCCCAATGGCAGGGTCCCCTAACCCCCTCCCCCCTCCACCAGCAGGGCCGGCGCAACCTATTAGGCGACCTAGGCGGTCGCCTAGGGCGCTAAGATTTGGGGGCGCCAGCGCCCTGGTCGTCAGCGCATTTCGGGTGGCGGAAGGTCCCTCCCCCGAAATGCGCTGACGGTCCTGGCAGGGGGAGGGGGGGCGCGGGGAGGGCCGCCCACAGTAATGGGGGGGGGGCGCACAGGGGAACCGCTCCCCGCCCCAGTTCACCTTCGCTCCGCCTCCTCCGCTGAGCACACAGCCCCCGCTGTAATTCTCCTCCAATCGGCGCCGCAAGCCTGGGAGGGGAGGAGAATTACAGCGGCGCCGGCGTGCTCAGCAGAGGAGGCGGAGCGGAGGTGAGCTGGGGCGCACTCCCAGGGCAGAGTTAGCTGCCGCGAAGGGGGGCTCCCCGGGCAGGGTTAGCTGTAGAGCGGGGGGGCTCCCCAGGTGGGGGGGTGGCGGGCGGGGTTAGCTGCCATGGGGGGGGGCTCCTCTGGTGGGAGGGGCGGGTGGGCGGGGTTAGCTGGGCGGGGGGGGGCGCAAGGTGGAAGTTTCGCCTAGGGCGCGAAACTTCCTTGCTCCGGCCCTGTCCACCAGGGGTTCTGTCTGCACCCCTCCCCACACACCAGGTTCCCCATTCTCTCCACCATGTGCTCTTTCTTCCTCTGCCCCAAAGTACTTTTCTTCTCCTCCCACTGCATGGGAAGGGAGGGAGAGAGACAGCTGGTGCCTCTCTCCCTCACCTGGGAGGAGGCTTAAAAAAGCAGGATATTAGGAAGGAATGAAGGGAACCTTCAGTTATTTACAATCACAAATCCCATTGAGTTCTCACTACAAACCCTAATGGACAAGTGTAGCATGGCCTCCTGGCTTCAGCTTTGTTGACTGTAGGCATTTCAATCCCTTGGAAGGTGGTGTTTCCTGGTTGTAAACTTGCTTATCCACTTTGTGTTTGAGTTTGTTGCTCTCCCAGTAAGGATGTTAAGGAGGCCCTCGGCTCTGTGCTGTGTTAACTGTGAAATGTCCTTCTAGGAAAAACCTCTCTATAAAATCTGTAAAAGCAGCAAAGAATCCTGTGGCACCTTATAGACTATCAGATGTTTTGCAGCATGAGCTTTCGTGGGTGAATACCCACTTCTTCGGATGCAAGTGGGTATTCACCCACGAAAGCTCATGCTGCAAAACGTCTGTTAGTCTATAAGGTGCCACAGGATTCTTTGCTGCTTTTACAGATCCAGACTAACACGGCTACCCCTCTGATACTTGACTCTATAAAATCTGAAACTCTAGGAACAATTTGGGAAGCTAAACAAACAGGCACAAAACATAATTGTTAGCAATTTAACAGGTTTAAATGGGAAGAAAGGAAAGAACCAGCAACTGCAAAATAAAAAATCACATGAAATCTATTTTTTAATGACGATTTTCATCCACCCTGTCTTTCTGAACTATCCTTTTGCCTGTTTTTGCTCCTCTTTGCTACAGGAACAGATCTAGACAGAGAGTCAGCTGATTTTGGCTCTGTTTCAGCACCTGCACCACTTTCTGGAGGAACAAGAGTGACCCCTGCTGGGCCAGATGGCAGAGCTGAAGGAGGAGATTATGAAGATACAGGAGGAAAATATCGCCACACTCTCGGAGATTTCCCATCTCAGCGAGTTGATCATGAGATGGAGGGGAAGTGCTGGCAGCCAGCGAGTGAGTTCCTGCAGGTGAGACCTCAGATCTTTGCAGGGAAATATAGAGAAGGGGTAGAAGGTTAGAGCCAGGAGCCACACAGGACTGAAACTTCATAGATCTCACTATAGGTGGTTAAGTATAAACTCTCCCTTGTTTTCCATGGCTTTATATGATAATTAGTTTAGTTCATTTTCCAGCTGTGATTTGTCAGGGTGGCGAGGTCCTAGGAAAGGGGTATGATTACAGATACTTTAAATTCTTTGCTTTGAAGCCTTCCTTTCCTGCTCTGTGTTGGACACAAAAAGAACTCAGGGCATGGGCGCCGACTCCATGGGTGCTCTGGGGGTGGAGCACCCAGGGGAAAAAATTGTGGGTGGTCAGCACCCACTGGTTGACCCCACCAATTAGCTTCGCCCCCTCCCCCCCCAGTGCCTCCCGCCCGCTATTGATTAGCTGTTCCACAGCATGCAGGAGGCGCTGGGCAGGGAGGGGGAGAAGCAGGAGCAGGAAAAGGCGAGGTGCGTTCAGGGTGCGTTCGGGGGAGGGGAGGGGGCGGAACAGGATGGGAAGAGGTGGGACGGGAAGTGGCGGAGTGAGAGTGGGGTGCATTTGGGGGAGGGGGAAGAACAGAGTGGGAAGAGGTGGGGTGGAGCCGTGGGTGAAGGGGTGGGGTGGGGATGGGGCTTGGGGCAGACTGGAGGTCGAGCATCCCTGGGGAAATGAGAAAGTCGGCGCCTGTGAGTCAGGGCATTGCTTGAAGGCAGATGTGCTAACCCTGACGCCACCAGCCTACCTACACTGTCATTGTAGTACAGGCCAATCACTCACCTCTTGTGTACATGCACCGCTGCAAAACAGAGGTGGTGTTATTGTATAGCCACCGAGTTGTGCTTCAAAGGGACGACCTGGCTGCAGCTCAGTGAACGTCCCAGCGGTTGCGTGGTGTCGTGTGTAAATGGTCACTGTTTGTTCACTTTTATGATTATTATCAGCATGGGAATAAGCTTCCTTTTCTCTTCCTCCCTCTTAGGACATTGGAAACGCCTTGAGCAGGCACGTGGCTCCTTCCGACTCCTTCCCCACCCGCGGCACCATACTGGGATGGGGCCCGGGCATCAGCAAACTGCCTAGGGCAGTGGCGTAGTTCACACCCTCATTGACCTCGGTGGCACAAAATCCTGGGGTTGGGGCCCGGTGATCCATCCTCCTAAAGCAGTGGTCCCCAAACTTTTTCACTTGCGCCCCCCTTACCTGGTCCATGCCCCCCCACGGGAGCTGGGGTAGTGGGGTGATGGGGCAGGACGGGGGGAGGGGGAAGCTCCATTCCAGAGGTGGGGAGGTGACTGGGACAGGGAGGGGGAGCCACGCTCGGGGCAGGATGAGGGAGCCTCCAGCCGTCTCTGCGTGCTCCTCCAGGCTTCAGCAGCAGCTGCTGGTCTTCCCACCCCCTGGTGGTGGAGGCCAGTTAGTAACCGGACTTTTAGTGTCCGGGCAGCTGGGACTTGGGGGACCGGGCCGGAGCGGAACTGCGGGCAGAGCAGGGCTGGGTGGCTCTGGGCTCCCTGGGCTCATGCGGTGACCAGCCCCTGGGTCAGTGACTGCCCACTTTAAGGCCCCTTCACACTGCCAGAGGGGTGAAGTTGAACAGGCCTTAGTGCACATAAAACTCGGCCCATCTGGCTTGTTTCATGCAGGGGTTTCACAGGAACATTTTCACCAGCCCATCAGCTGACACAAGGATCTGCCTCCACGCTTGAGTGCAGAAAGCACCAAGAAGCACTGAGGAACTGAGCACAGACCTGAAGCTCTACAGTGAGTCCGCAGTGATGGCCTGAGGAGAGGCAAGCTGGTGACGGGCTGCAGAGATGGGAAGGTCCCATGAGCGGATGCCAGGCAAAGCCCCACACATCTGCCCGGGCAGCAGAAGAGGCAAACTGGTGGGCAGAGGCTCTGAGTGGAGGGAAGTGATTTTGGAATAAAGCGGCCGGTTCAGAGGCCAGTAAATCCAGCCCCACTGGGGTGAAATGGCTGCAATGTGGGATTATCCAGCTGGCCATGGCAGGTGGGGAGCGGTGCACAGATCCATTGAAGGGCTGCAGCAATCCCCCCCCCCCCCCCCCCCAGCGGGGGAAGGGGTGTGTGCAAAACGCATCCTCCAAAAACACCCCTGCCAGGGCTGCTCCTGGCTTGGGCAGTTCACACAACAGCCTGGGCTCAGGGTGGGGACTCCCCCCTCCAGCTGTAAAATCCACCCAGTGCCAAGAGCCAGCGCCAGGGCCTCCCCCATCACCTAATGGGGGAGCAGCATCTCCACCCCACCCCTGAGCTCTGGGGCAGGGAGCTAAGCGACCCCGAAGCTGGGCAGGCAGGGAGGATGGGAGCTTAGCCTTAGCAGCGCTCCCTTCCAGCACCAGCTCTCCCCCCTCCCCAGGGATCCCTCCCTGCTCCCAGGGGCAGCAATCGGCTATTGGCTCCCCCCCACCAGCCAGTGAGTGCCCTGCCCATGGTCACAGCTCTGCTCGGCGGCAGTGTCCAGGCAGTTACCAGCTGTGCCTCCCCAAAAAAGGCCACCTCCCTTCGGGGGCGCGCTGGCTCGCTGCCTTTCGAGCGCCAGAAATGAAGCTCCTAGAAGTGGGGGGGCCTCCAGTGCCTGGACTGTGGCCTGGCCCACGCTCTGCCCCCGAGGTCCTGTCCTCGCTCTGCCTCTTCCCTCAAGGCCCCACCCTCGCTCCACCTCTTCCCCCAGGGCCTCCCTCGCCTGCCACTTGCTCCTTCAGAGGAATGAGCAGCATGTGGGTGCGGCCATGGGGGAGGAGGCGGAGAGGAGTGGCGGGTGGGTGGGGCCTCAGGCCTTGCTGCCTCCCCACCCATCCCCCATGCCCCCGCTGCCTCCTCAGGCTCCCCACCCACCCCCCATTGCCCCTGGACCCTGCTGCCTCCCCACCCATACCCCCATTTCCCCTGACCCCTGCTGTCTCCCGAGGCTCCCCACCCATCCTCTCTGCCTCCCCAGGCTCCCCACCCATCTCCGCATTGCCCCTGGCCCCTGCTGCCTCCCCACCCATCCCCCCATCATCCCTGACCCCCGCTGCCTCCCTGGGGTCCCCACCCATCTCCCATCATCTCTAGTCCCTGCTGTCTACCCACCAACCCCCCATTGTCCCAGCCCCCACTGCCTCCCCGGCTTCCTCCTCCTATTGCTCCTAGGCCTCACTGCCTCCCCATCCCCCATTGCCCCAAGCTCCCTTCCACAGCCTCGCACTCCAGGCCTGCCCTGCTCCTTGCCTCTTGACCACGGCGCCCTGGGTGGTCGGCCACCCGTAAGGCTGACCCTGCAGCTTTCTCTTCTCAATTTTACATTTTTGGGGAGATAAACGGAGTTAACATACAATTTGGGTTGTGACGGGTCTCCAGAGTTCCATGGAGCTGTTTTCCCACACTTTAGGAAAGCGTCAGGGGATGGATCACTGGATGATCACCTGTTCTGTTCATTCCCTCTGGGGCACCTGGCACTGGCCACTGTCGGAAGACAGGATACTGGGCTAGATGGACCATTGGTCTGACCCAGTCTGGCCGTTCTTATGTTCTTATCCCGGCTCTGAATTAGCCTGGAAGGTCTTTAGGGCAGGTCTGACTCAGATTTTTAAAGATATTCAGGCCCCTGACTCCCATTGAAATCAGTGGAAGTAAGGCCCCTAACGACCTTGGAGGAGTGTGGGGCTTGTTCTGTGTAACTAGGGTTACCAACTTTCTAATTGCACAAAACAGAACACCCTTGCCCTGCCCCTTCTCCAAGGCCATGCCCCCGCTTGCTCCATCCCCCCTCCTTCCGTTGCTCGCTCTCACCCACCCTCACTCACTTTCACTGGGCTGGAGCAGGGGGTTGGGGTTGGGGTGGGGTTGGGTTGGGGTGTGGGAGTGGGGTAAGGGCTCCAACTGGGGGTGTGGGCTCTGGGGTGGGGCCAGGGATGAGGGGTTTGGGGCGAGGGGGAGGTAGGGTGACCAGATGTCCTGATTTTATAGGGACAGGCCCAATTTTTGGGTGTTTTTCTTATATAGGCTCCTATTACCCCCCAACCCCTGTCCCAATTTTTCACACTTGCTGTCTGGTCACCCTAGGGGGAGGGCTCTGGGATGGGGCAGAGGGTTGGAGTGTGGGGTGGGGAGTATGGGCTCTGGGCTGGAGGTGGAGGCTTTGGGTGGGGCCAGAAATGAGGGGTTTGGGGTGCAGGATGGGGCTCCGGGCTGGGACAGGGTGTTGGGGTGCGGGGGTGAGGGCTCCGGCTGGGGGTGTGGGCTCTGGGGTGGGACCAGAGATGAGGGGTTTGGGGTGCAGGATGGGGCTCCGGGCTGGGACAGGGGGTTGGGGTGTGGGGGTGAGGGCTCCGGTTGGGGGTGTGGGCTCTGGGGTGGGACTGGAGATGAGGGTTTGGGGTGCAGGCTGGGGCTCCAGGCTGGGGCAGGGGGTTGGGGTAAGGATTCTGGCTCGGGGTGCAGACTCTGGGGTGGGGCTGGGTTCTGCATCCTGATTTTATCTACCAATACGAAAGAGGCCAAAGCAATTACCAGGGGGGGGGGGTGAACCCCCCTTTGGGGAGGCTAGCCCACCGGCCCCCCCCCTTGAGCCCAAGGCCCCCCCCCCCCCCACCAGCCAGAGCCCCGAGATGCCCCCCCTGTGACCGGAGGAGCCCCGGATCACCCGCCTCAGCCCCGGCTAAGCTGCCACGCCCCCCCAAGCACCAGGCCGGACGCAGCACCCGGCTGAGCCGCTGGCCCCACTCGAGCACTGGGCTGGGCTGCTAGACTGACTCCCTTCCTGGGCCGGCCTGAGTGCTGCCCCTGTCCGCTGGTGGGAACTGAGCTCCAGGCTGCTGGCTGAAGTTGAGCCCCTGCCAGCTTCCGGGTAGAGGGAGAGGGAGGGCGGGGCTCCCAGGGGAACATGGGCAGGGCTAGAGCCTGGTTCAGGGGAGACTTAGCCTGCTCTGGTCTTTAATACCCGCTGCCCAGGGCAGTTACCCCAGAAGCTCCCTGTCACTCAGCGGAAAGGACTGTGTTCTCTCCATTAGGAGCCGGGGCCAAGCAAAAATCTTCCAAGTTCACATGCTACAGTAAATAAATAAAAAGCCTCCAGTTTGAGCCGGCAGCAGCAGAGGAGCTCGGGGTCGGGTGCTGGGTTTGGAGAAGGATTTACATTCCCTGCTGGGTAAAGAACATTCCCCGCCAGTAGAGGAGAAGCTTCTTTAAATTGGAAAAGCCCAGGGGCCACTGACGGTTTGTCTACACTGCCTTGTAAACCCAGATCTCCTCTGACTCAGGTCTGCAGCTTGAGCTGTGTCCGCACTGCACCAGGGCGGGCTTGGCCCTAGACAGTCACTGACCCGAGTCACACTGATTTGTGTGTGGACAGAAAAGGGGCTTGGGCTCAAACCTGAGTCACAGCCTAGGCTTAGTGTGCAGTGTAGACATACCCTGTGTGGTGTCAGCTCTCCCCAGTCCTGTTGAGACCTTTCCGCATAGTACTGAAGCCACAAGGCAGTGAAGGTGGAGCTGTGGCCAGCTGAGTGGGAATGCATATTAGCTCCACTATGTCCTTTAGAACGTACCTGATGGAGAATGCACAGCTCTGGGCCACGGTACTCTTCCCACTGAGCGCGCCATCTGGGTGTCTGCGGGCAGCCGTAGCCAAGGGAGATCCCTATTGGTTCCAGCCTGGGGGGTCTGATCCGGTGCAGGGGCCCCGGGACATTACATGGATAGCCCTGCTTTCCTGGGCATCCCATAGGATCCATGCAGTTTGCGGTGAGTCCCGCGGCTCCTGCTGTCTGGCCTCTGCCATAATTCTTCAGGGCAGGAGATGCGGGGGGTGGGGGTGATCTGGCTTTCCCCAAACATCTGATATATTATCACTAAGGCTAAGATTTTGTCATGGATATTTTTAGTAAAAGTCATGGACGGGTCACGGGCAATAAAGTTCACAGAAGCCTGTGACCTGTCTGTGACTTTTACTAAAAATATCCCTGACACGATGGGGAGCCCAACTGCAGGTCCCCACACTGCCTGAAGAGGTTAGGCAGCTGCAGGGGCCGCTCCAAGCTCTGGGGGTCCCCACCGCCTGTGGGGGCTTGGAGCTCCAAGGTCCCCCCACTCGGAGCTCAGGGGTACCCCCGCCACCTGCAGTGGTCGGGAGCTTTGAAGGACCCCCGGTGCCCATGGCGGCTCAGAGCTCCTGGGTCCCCTGCCCCCTGCGGAGGGGGCCCACCGCCTGTGTTGGCCAGGAGCTGTGGCAGGGGTCCCGCTGCCTGCAGCAGCTTGGAGCTCCAAGGGGGCTCTCGCTGCCCAGTCCACCGGGAGCTGTGGGGGTCCCCGCTGCTCACGACCTCTGAAAAAATCGTAGCCTTAATGATCACGGAGTGTTTCACTACCACTTTGTGTGCCTCTGTGGGCACAGATCACACTGACTCTGAGCCTTAATGCCTAAGGCAAACTTTGCAAATGCAGCGGATTGACTAAGCAGGTTTAAGATTTGCTTTGAAGTCCCAATCAAAACTTCCTTCATTAGGGGCCCTTCCTCACCTGACACAGAAAGGATGGTGGGAGAGGAGGTGACGGGTTGGTAGGAGATAAAGTAGAAGGGGCAGAGCTTAGGTTATTTGCACGGCCTTAACTGTGCATTTCATCTTTGCCATGTTTTGGAAGGAGTTTGCCTTGGTATATAAACAGGATCAGGGCCTAACTTATGTTTGTCAGTTTCTTATATTAAACCATAAACAGTAACCTCTGATAGGTCTATATGTCATTAGCTTTAAATGGCTATTTTATGTATACCGTGATCTCTCAGGGTTTTTAACTTCTAAAGAAACACAGAGAGATTTATCACCTTCCCCCCAGTTCAGCACTGCTCTTTGTCTGGGGGAATATAATATCGGTCCCTTCACAGAGAGCTTTGCATTTCTCTGCACAGTCTCCAGGGCCTGAAAATCAAACAGGCTACCCCCCCCAGCTCAGCCAATGAGAAAGACCCTAAGTGAACAAACACCCAATTGCGGCTGCAGTCTAAAGGCAGGAAAGTGAAATGAAACCTGTCACTTTCCCCCGCTGGGAGCCATGGCTGCAGAGAGCCCTGTACAGAGTCTCCAGGATGAAGCTTCTTGTTCCATCTGTCTGGAGTATTTCAAAGACCCAGTGTCTATACACTGCGGGCACAACTTCTGCAGGGCCTGCATCACTGACTACTGGGAGGAGTCGGATACCAACTTCTCCTGCCCTCAGTGCAGAGAAACCGCCCAGCAGAGAAACTTCAGACCCAACAGGGAGCTGGCAAAAATTATCGAAATAGCCAAGCGGCTGAGTTTACAGGCAGCCAAAGGCTCAGGAGGCGAGCGAGTGTGTGAGAAGCACCAGGAGACCCTGAAACTGTTCTGCGAGGAGGATCATGCCCCCATATGTGTGATCTGCCGAGAATCCCAGGCTCACAGATCTCACACCGTGGTTCCCATAGAGGAGGCTGCCCAGGATTACAAGGTAGGGAAGCCTAGTGTATTGTAACAGGCAGGAGTTTAAAAAGTAGCATCAGATAGAATGGGATCTTCCACTGTGAATTTCTAGACATAGACATTTCACATATTTAGGTTTCTCGCTAGTTTAATCTGAATGTCTCATTTCCTGTATATATATATATACACACATACCATTAAGAAGACAGGAAATGACACACTTATGTTAATGATCTCTGTTCTCAACCTCTTGCTGAATAATGTCAGGGAGTTGGGTCAAAGTGATGCTGAACTTTTGTTACCTAATACTGTAGTTCTGTTCAAAATGACATTGCTCAGGAGCTGAATAAAACTGACAGAGCTAATACAGGGCCCGATTCAGCAAAACGCTTAGACATGAGCTTAACTTTAAGAGCATGAATTGTCTGATTGAAGACAATGGAACTATTCCCTTAATCTAACACAGTGGTCACCAACCGGTAGATCACGATAGATTGGTCAATACTGGAGCCTCTGCCAGTCAATCGCGATCTCTGGCTGCTAAAAGTCCGGCAGCACAGCGGGTCTAAGCAGGCTCCCTGCCTGCCCTGGCCCCACGCCGCTCCCAGAAGCGGCTGGCATGTCTCTGTGGCCTCTGGGGGGAGGGGGCAGCGGGTCTCTGTGTGCTGCCCATGCCTGCAAGCACCGCCCCCGCAGCTCCCATTGGTCGTAGTTCCCGGCCAATGGGAGCTGCGGAGTTGGCACTGGGGGGGGGGGCAGCAGCAGCGCAAGGAGTCGCCTGCCGCCCTCCCCCCCCGGGCCGCAGAGACATGCCAGCTGCTTCCCGGAGCGGTATGGGGACAGGGCAGGCAGGGAGCCTCCCTTAGTCCCACTGCGCCGCCGACTGGGCGCCACCTCGCACCCCTTCCTGCACCCCACCCCCCTGCCCCAACCCAGAGCCCCCTCCTGCACCCAAACTTCCTCCCAGACCCCGCACTCCCTCCCACACCCCAACCCCCTGCCCCAGCCCTGAGCCCGCACCTTTACTTCCTCCCAGAGCTTGCACCCTCACTCCCTCCTGCATCCCAACCCCCGTCCCAGCCTGGAGCCCCCTTCTGCATCCAAGCTCCCTCCCAGAGCCTGCACCCCTCGCCCCCTCCTGCACCTCAACACTCTGCCCCAGCCCAGAGCCCCCTCCTGCACCCCAACCCCCTGCTTCAGGCTCAACCTGGAGCCTCCTCCCACACTCCAAACCCCTCAGCCCCAGCCCAGAGCCTGCACCCCCTCCTGCACCCCAACCCTCTGCCCCAGCCCGGAAAGTGAGTGAGGGTGGGGGAGAGCAAGCAATGGAGGGAGTGGGGAATGGAGTGAGCAGCACGGGGCCTCAGGGAAGGGGTGGGGTAGATCCTGGGTTGAACTTAAATTCAAAAAGCGATCTTGTGCGTAAAAAGGTTGGAGACCACTGATCTAACGAAAGCATGTGTTTCAGTGTTTTGCTGAACAATGGCCATTCTTTTCCTTTGTCTGTGGAACTCATTTTATTCCTGAGACAGGAATCACTCACTTCTTGGTTCCCAAACATGCAATATCTCAGCGGCCAGGGGGCTAAGGATTATACAGACCAAGATTGTAACGTCAGTAACCAGTAAAACAATCCAGTGAATTGGAGGAGACAAACCTGGTGGCCAACTATGCATGGCTGTGGAATCATTTTCTCCTTTTGAGTTAAATCAGCTGCAAAGAGTTTAAACAAATGCAGACATATCTGTGCAGCTGGGTTGTAGTTTGTAGGGACTGGATTCTCCCTACGCTGCTATCCAAAGAAGGGAAAAAAAGTTGAACACCCAACATTATTTCTTTGCTCAGGAAAAAATCCAGATCCAATTACAGATTCTGAAGGAAAAGAGAGAAAAGCTGATGGGATTGAAACTGACCAAAGAGGCAAGAATCTGGGAGCATCTGGTAGGTACCAGTTGTTATTATCCAGCAAGGACATGTAGGTGCATGTCCCTCCCAGGGTGGGTATCACTCTGGTAGTGGGGGAGTCCAGGGGATGGGAGAGTCTGGGTCTCATGCTGTGACCACGTGTCACTGAGTGAGATCCTGTGTTTCTATGTTCCCCTTTGGGGATGTCCCGTCTCTGCCGGCTGGATTGTGGCAGAGACTATGTGTCTTGCACTCAGGCTGATGAAAATGCCCCTGGACTCTGATATGTGAAGGGGGAGAGATGCAGTGCGTGATCCTGGGCTGTCTAGCATCAGGCATGAGGTCATGGCCTGGCCGCCTCCTTTCCCTCTCCTGAACAGCCAGAAGCATCACATCTGCTCCAGGGGCACGAGGCAGCTCGTGTGGCCTTCCCCAGGAGATACAGAAAGAGCCTGTTCTCCCCCCATCCCTGCTGAGTCCAGGCTCAGTCTGGGCCTGTGTGTCCGTGTTTGGACGGGCCGGGAATTTCTGGGTGTTCCTGTTTGCACCCCTAGATGTCTACGTGTTTGGGTATCTCTGGGAGCCAGGTGACTATCCGGATTTCCTGAGTTAATGTATTAGAGGGTTAGGCTGTCTGTTGAGTTCTCTTTTGTTTCATTCTTTTTCGTTTGTTTGCTTCCCCCAGCCTCTCTCACTCTCAATGTCATCCAGGGTCTGTCTACACAGTAACTAGACACCCATGGCTGGCCCGTGCCAGCTGACTCAGGTTCTCCGGGCTCAGGCTGTGGGGGTCTAGGACCCTGAGAAGTGAAGGGTCCCAGAGCTCGGGCTCCAGCCTGAGCCCAGAAGTCTACACAGCAATGAAACAGCCCCGCAGCCCAGAGGCACCGACTTTCTGGTTTCCCTGGGGGTGCTCGACCCCCGCTCTGCCCCACGCCCGCCCTCACTTCACCCCTTCACCCAAGGCCCTGCCCCATTCACCCCCTCCCCCGAGTGCGCCCCACCCTCGTTCTGCCTCTTCCTGCCCCCGCTTCTCCCCCTCCCCGCCCCAGCGCATCGTGCATGCCGCTGAACAGCTAATCACTGGCATGTGAGAGGCACTGTGTGAGGAGGAGGAGCTGATCGATGGGGCCACTGGTGGGTATTGAGCACCCACTATTTTTCCTCGTGGGTGCTCCAGGGCTGGAGCACCCATGGATTTGGCGCCTATGCTGCAGCCCGAGCCCTGCGAGCCCAAGTCAGCTGGCACATGTCAGCTGCAGGGTTTTCTTTGCTATGTGGATATACCCTCAAAGTCCTGTCTTAACTTCTCTTTCAGGGACCTACCTGAAAGGTCACAGACTCTCTCGTGTCAGGCACATAGACTCACCAGTCAGATTACAGCCAGCAGGGAACTGTAGGAAAATCTTCCCCCTAACAATACTGGGAACTAGATAAGTTCCTGGAGAACTGGTCCATCAATGGCTATTAGCCAGGATGGGCAGGGATGGTGTCCCTAGCCTCCGTTTGCCAGAAGCTGGGAATGGGAGACAGGGGATGGATCACTTGATGATTGCCTGTTCTGTTCATTCCCTCTGAAGCACCTGGCATTGGCCGTTGTCGGAAGACAGGACACTGGGCTAGATGGACCTTTGGTCTGACCCAGTCTGGCCGTGCTTATGTTTTTATGAGAAAGTTTCTCTCAAGCGCTATTTATGGTTGCAATAAAATACCCCTTCCCCCAGGGTCTCATCTGGAGCTGGCATGAATTGGCAGAGCTGCCTTGACGTTCGTGAAGTTAAACCAGCTGAAGATCTGGCCCCAGGTGACTCACTCTGTGGGCCCTGCCCTGCCCTTTCCCTTCCTCATTACAGGAGCAGGTAGAAACAGAGAGGCTGAAGATTCTGTCTGAATTTGAGCAGCTGCGGCAGTTCCTGGAGGAACAAGAGCGACTCCTGCTGGTCCGATTGGAAGAGCTGGACAAGGAGATTGAGAAGAGAAGGGATGAGAACATTGCCAAACTCTTGGAGGAGATTTCCTGTCTAAATGACATGATCAGCGAGCTAGAGGGGAAGTGCCAGCAGCCAGCGAGTGAATTCCTGCAGGTGAGATACTGGATCCTTGATATGCAAGAGCCTTGGAGTCCAGGAGTCAAATGCCAGAGTAGAACTCACAGGTTATGCAGCTGAAATATATTTTTTTACTGTTTCTAACCATTAGTATTGTTATTTGCTTCATTGTTCAGAGAACCTGGGTATTTTAAATCAAATATAATCTATCTAGGTACTCAAATGTCCCCCATGACCATCGGATCTGCATGCCTCCCCAAAATTAATGCATTGATCCTCTTCTTAGGGAAGGATTATTTTTCAGGTATCTAAAAGGGTGTCATAAGGAGGAGGGAGAAAACTTGTTCACCTTAACCTCTAAGGATAGAACAAGAAGCAATGGGCTTAAACTGCAGCAAGGCAGGTTTAGGTTGGACATTAGGAAAAAGTTCCTAACTGTCAGGGTGGTTAAACACTGGAATAAATTGCCTAGGGAGGTTGTGGAATCTCTATCTCTGGAGATATTTAAGAGTAGGTTAGATAAATGTCTATCAGGGATGGTCTAGACAGTATTTGGTCCTGCCATGAGGGCAGGGGACTGGACTCGATGACCTCTCGAGGTCCCTTCCAGTCCTAGAATCTATGAATCTATGAATCTGCATTTTACAGATGGGGCGGACTGAGGCAAAGAAGCCTGGATCCCAAAGGGACTTGTCATTGCAAGACCTAACTTTCAGGTCCTTAGAAAATCACTGTAACAACAGTGGGATCCACAACATTAGGCCCCCAGGCTCACTACACGATGCACAGGCAGAGCTAGGCACCGAAGAACGGGAGCCACAAAAGCCAGCATGCTAGGCAAGGAGTCGCCAAAGCCGGCTGATGGGAGATGCTGAGGAGAGGGGTGTGTCTCACGCCCACCACTCTTACAACGAGAGGTGCCCAAATCCGGGCTGCAGGGGAGGCGCCTGGCTCTTGCTTGTGATCCACAAATGGGAACCCCTTACCTGGAGACTGGTGGCTTCTGGTGCTTAAATCGTTCTTGTGGGAAAGAGTCAGGCGGGTAACTAGTGCCAAACAAAGCCACGCTGGTGGCAGAGCCGGCTTGCCCTTGTAACCTTTAGCTCAGTAATTAGGGTACTCGGTCAGGAGGTAGGAAATTCTGGTTCAATCCCTGTCTGATGAGAAGAAGAGATGTGACAGGGGTTCCCCACCTTAGAGATACACACCCTAACCACTGGCCTAAAGAGTGGATTTCAATTTACTTCTCTTCTAGCCTACTTGAAGGAAGGGGCACAATGAACTAAGCAGTTAAGTACAAAGAATAGCCCTAAGGTTATACCCTGAAATCATCTAAAGGGCTACCAAGATTGGTTTGTGTTGCATCTCGTTGATTTCACTAAGGTTCCTTCTCTCCTTCCCCTTCTAGGATGTCCGAAGCACCTTGAGCAGGTACGTGGCTCCTTCTCACTCCCCCTCACAAGTTTCCATGCTGTTCTTATTATCAGTTTGTATTGTGGTAGTATTTAGGGGCCCCAAACCACAGACTAATAGGGCTCCATTATGCTAGGCAATGGACAAAAACGTAACAGACACTCCAGGCCATAGGCACCAATTCGGTGGGTGGTCTGTGGCTGGAGCACCCACAGAAAAAAAATAGTGGGTGCTCAGCACCCACCGGTGGCCCCGCTGATCAGCTCCTCCCCCTCCCTCCCAGCGCCTTCCGCCCACTGCGGATCAGCTGTTCAGCGACGTGCAAGAGGCACTAGGGTGGAGGGGGCAGAGCGAGGGCGGGGCGTGCTCGAGAGAGGGGGCAGAATGGGGTGGGAAGAGGCAGGGCGGGGTCTTGTGGGAAGGGATGGAGTGGGGCGGGGCCTGGGGCAGAGCGTGGGTTGAGCACCCCCGGGAAATGAGGAAGCCAGCACCTGTCCTGCCATACACCTCACTGGGAAAGGATCTCTCCTTCCTTGCCCTTTTGACTAGGACAAGCGTAGGTGTCCTACGTTCTAGAAAGCCTTACCTTGCAGGTCCCTCTGAATGAGGAGACCGGGGTGCTTTCCTCCTCCTAGAGGGAAGGCAGAGTGAATTTCCAAACATACAGTGGCTCTCATAGTGAAACAAGATTTATGTGAACATAGAGCAAGAAGATCATTTTAAAAAAATTGATCATCTCCACTTATCTATGTTTATATCTCTACTGGCTGAGAGCAAAATTCTTGGCTACCTGATAACTTTTGGGTGATGCATGAGGCAAGCTGGAGCTGTGGCGTTCTCTCAGTCCACTTCCAAGCGCTCAAATGGCCACATCACAAAGATGTACAGCACAAACGTCATATTTTTTGCCCACTTATTGGTAAATCGCAGCAGGAAACCCAAGGATCGAATTGGCCGTGGGTTCAGATGGGTTTTGTCTGGTCCATATATAAAGCACAGGAGTAAAACTCTGTTAGGGAAGCTTCCACTGAGGGCTTGTCTACACTGCCACCTTACAGCACTGAAACTTTCTCACTCAGTGGTGTGAAAAAACACACCCCATGAGTGATGCAAGTTTCAGCGCTCTAAAGCGGCAGTGTAGACAGTGCACCAGCACTGGGAGCTACTCCCCTCATCGGGGCGGGTTTTTTACAGCGCTGGGAGAAAGCTGGAGCTGCGACTACACAGCCACATTAAAGCACTGCCACGGCAGCCCTTTAATGTTGGTAGAGAAGACATACCCTGAGGCTGGGATACACAAAGGCAGTCTAGGGGTGGAATCCTGGCCCTGCTGAAGTCAAAAGAAATTTTGCTATGGACTTCACTGGGGTCAGGGTTTTACCCCAGTCCTATCAGGACAGTGGGGTTCCGAAGCATGAAAGCCATGGGGAAAGATTATTTAAAAAAAAAAAAAGCAAACAAACAATGGAGAATAAGGAATAAACTAAATAATGAATTAGAAGAGTCTGTTTCTTTCCAGGTGTGAGCTGGGGAAGGTCCCGCAACCGGAGGAGGTTTCTCCTGAGCCGGAGAAAACCCCCAGCAGCATCTCTCATAAAACTATTGCTCTAAAGGAGACTCTGAGGAAATTCCAAGGTACAGAGAAGGGATCGGGGAAGAGGGGAACTTGACATATGACAGTGGGAGGAGATGGGCCAATTAGCTGCTCATGTAAAGTCCAGACAATAACAGTCAACAATGATGTTATCATTACTGAACTCTGTAAGGGCCTAGAGCAGAGGTTCTCAACCTTTTTTGGCTAGGATCCCCTTTGAAAATATTTCAGGCTGTGACGACCCCCTCAAAAAGTGACGACCCCCTCCACCCCACGCTTTCCTTACTTCTGCGCTGCTGCTGGTGGCGGCGCGGCCTTCAGAGCTGGGAGCTGCACCCGCCACTCTCGTGACCCCCCCCACAATAGTCCTCTTTTGGGTCGGACCCCCCAGTTTGGGAAATGCTGGACCAGAGGAGATTCCTTGGGACTAGAATGTAGGATGAGAGCTGGTTGGAAAGTGGGAGGTGTTTTCGCTCTCACACACACACTTACTTTTGAAAACGTTTCTTTACAAATAATTCATAAGTATTGTCTAAGTTTCTTTTCCCCATGGGCAGTTCTATCCTCCCCAATGCCCTCACCAGCCACCCCTGATCCCTCCTTTCACCCTGCACCCCCCTGGGCTATCCTCTTCTCTACTTCTGCCTCTTCTCTGCTTTTTCCTCTTGGCTGAGGGACCCACCCAGGCTGCTGATGCTGGTGTCCCTCCACTCAGGGCCGGCCTTAGGGAAAACGGTGCCCTGGGCGCATGGGCGGCAGGTGAACCCCCCCTTTGGGGAGGCTAGCCCCTCGGCCCTGCCCTCCCTGTGCTGACGAAGCCCCGAGCGCCCCAGCTGCACCCACCCAAGCTGCCCCAGCCGGCTCAGCCCCTGGCCGCCAGTCCGAGCTAAGTCCCTGCCGGCTTCAGGGGAACGTGGGTAAGGCCTTGGGGTGGGGCCACAGCCTGGGTCCCCCCCATACAGGCCCCGCTGCCTTCCCTCAGTGCTTAATTTGTATTGAAAGAGGTGCCAGGGCTCAGCCATGGCACAAATTAAGCACTGGCTGTCGGCAGGACAGTGGGTAGGAGGTAACAGCACGGCATCCCCTTAAATACCGCGCCTTGGGTGGCGGCCCAGCCCGCCCACCTCTAAGGCTGGTCCTGCCTCCACTCTCCCCAGCTCTGTGGCTAGGAGTGGGGCAGCAGGGTGGGAAGCAGAAAGGCAGAATCTGCAGCCAAAACTGCAGCTGTAACAGCACCTCTAGTGCCTGGGAGAAGGGAACCGCGGTGAAAACCCTGCTCAGCCCCAGCAGAGGCAGCTCGCTGTGATCCGGGACAGAGAAGCAGGAAATCAGGGAGGGTCCCAGCCAGGACGGGGCTGCTGAGGTGTGTGAGAAATGATCCCAGCCGCCCCCAGGGCTGAGCTCTGCCCCTAACGCTCTGATTCTCTCTTGGTCCCCCCCAGCGGATGTGACTCTGGATCCAGACACGGCTCACCCCCGCCTCGTCCTGTCTGAGGATGGGAAAAGCGTGAGATGGGAAGACACGCGTCAGCACGTGCCCGACAATCCCAAGAGATTTGATTCTTCTCGCTGTGTGCTGGGCCTGGAGGGCTTCTCCTCGGGGAGGCATTACTGGGAGGTGGAGGTGGAGGATGGGGGAGCCTGGGCTGTAGGGGTGGCCAGAGAGTCTGTGAGGAGGAAGGGACGGGTCAATGTTAACCCGGAAGAGGGCATCTGGGCCGTGNAGATTTGATTCTTCTCGCTGTGTGCTGGGCCTGGAGGGCTTCTCCTCGGGGAGGCATTACTGGGAGGTGGAGGTGGAGGATGGGGGAGCCTGGGCTGTAGGGGTGGCTAGAGAGTCTGTGAGGAGGAAGGGACGGGTCAATGTTAACCCGGAGGAGGGCATCTGGGCCGTAGGTCAATGTGGGACTCAGTACCTGGCTCTCACCTCCCCCAAGATCCCCCTCTCCCTTGCTGAACGGCCCAGGACCATCGGGATTTATCTGGACTGCGAAGAGGGACGGGTGGCATTTTTTGATGCCGATAACGAGGCCCCGATCTTCACTTTCCCACCGGCCTCTGTCCCTGGAGAAAAAATCCTCCCTTTACTGTGTTTGGGGAGAGGATCCCAGTTCAGACTGTGTCCCTGCATCACAGGGTATAATATAGAGCCTTAGAAATACACATGGTTAGCCTCACACGGCCCAGTTTGTCCTGGAGGCCAAAGTGTATTTGTGCATTTCAAACCCAAGAGAAGGGGGAAAAAANGAGGCCCCGATCTTCACTTTCCCACCGGCCTCTGTCCCTGGAGAAAAAATCCTCCCTTTACTGTGTTTGGGGAGAGGATCCCAGTTCAGACTGTGTCCCTGCATCACAGGGTATAATATAGAGCCTTAGAAATACACATGGTTAGCCTCACACGGCCCAGTTTGTCCTGGAGGCCAAAGTGTATTTGTGCATGTCAAACCCAAGAGAAGGGGGAAAAGGTATCGACCTGTCTGTGTGTCCCAACACTGATTCTGTAGGATTCTAGCAGTTTGCAGGGACATAGACCAGGACGGGGGCAACCGGAACCAGAAATGGGGCATTGGAGAAGGGTAATTGGGGTGGGGGGGAACGGGGAGGAGGTGGATACTGGAGAAGTGAACCTGAAAGGGTGGGAGCCAATTAATAATCTCCAGCTTTGAATGGGGTTTTACAGGTGCATTTTTTTTAAAAGCAAATGGATTCTACATTCTTATGATCTATGGAATAATTGTATTAAAGTGAATTGTAAAGTCCCCAAGGGTCCTTTTTTCTCTCCTGGTGGGTTTAAAAAGAAAAAAAATGGATTAAGTGGAACTGCAATGAGCCATTCATAAGGGAGGCAGTGTGGCCTAGTGGATACAACACTGGATTCAGGAGACCTGGGTTCTCTTTCCAGCATAGCCACTGGCCTGTTGGGGGAGTTTGGACATGGCTCTGTACCTCTCTCTCTCCCCATCTGTGAAATGGGGCTGATACTGGCCTCCTTTGTAAAGTGATTTGAGATCCTTGGTTGTAAAGTGCTGTCCGAGAACTACACGGAGGCTTGCACCAGTGTGACTGAATCTGTTTCAAGCAACACCCCTTTAGCTGAGCCTGTGAAAAGCTGTGTGTAGACAAGGCCGTGTGTGCATCACGCTTGTTAGCAGAGACCGATACTGGGCCCTTGCACAAACACAGCACTATCTTCACTGGGGGACCGGAGCTGGTTGTGTCTGATATATTAAAGCAGAGCTCCAGACCTGCCCCCCTCCCCTATCAAGGTCTTTTCCATTGGATGCAAAATACAGACTCCCAAACNGTGGGGCAGCAGGGTGGGAAGCAGAAAGGCAGAATCTGCAGCCAAAACTGCAGCTGTAACAGCACCTCTAGTGCCTGGGAGAAGGGAACCGCGGTGAAAACCCTGCTCAGCCCCAGCAGAGGCAGCTCGCTGTGATCCGGGACAGAGAAGCAGGAAATCAGGGAGGGTCCCAGCCAGGATGGGGCTGCTGAGGTGTGTGAGAAATGATCCCAGCTGCCCCCAGANAGGGGTGGCTAGAGAGTCTGTGAGGAGGAAGGGACGGGTCAATGTTAACCCGGAGGAGGGCATCTGGGCCGTAGGTCAATGTGGGACTCAGTACCTGGCTCTCACCTCCCCCAAGATCCCCCTCTCCCTTGCTGAACGGCCCAGGACCATCGGGATTTATCTGGACTGCGAAGAGGGACGGGTGGCATTTTTTGATGCCGATAACGAGGCCCCGATCTTCACTTTCCCACCGGCCTCTGTCCCTGGAGAAAAAATCCTCCCTTTACTGTGTTTGGGGAGAGGATCCCAGTTCAGACTGTGTCCCTGCATCACAGGGTATAATATAGAGCCTTAGAAATACACATGGTTAGCCTCACACGGCCCAGTTTGTCCTGGAGGCCAAAGTGTATTTGTGCATGTCAAACCCAAGAGAAGGGGGAAAAGGTATCGACCTGTCTGTGTGTCCCAACACTGATTCTGTAGGATTCTAGCAGTTTGCAGGGACATAGACCGGGACGGGGGCAACCGGAACCAGAAATGGGGCATTGGAGAAGGGTAATTGGGGTGGGGGGGAACGGGGAGGAGGTGGATACTGGAGAAGTGAACCTGAAAGGGTGGGAGCCAATTAATAATCTCCAGCTTTGAATGGGGTTTTACAGGTGCATTTTTTTTAAAAGCAAATGGATTCTACATTCTTATGATCTATGGAATAATTGTATTAAAGTGAATTGTAAAGTCCCCAAGGGTCCTTTTTTCTCTCCTGGTGGGTTTAAAAAGAAAAAAAATGGATTAAGTGGAACTGCAATGAGCCATTCATAAGGGAGGCAGTGTGGCCTAGTGGATACAACACTGGATTCAGGAGACCTGGGTTCTCTTTCCAGCATAGCCACTGGCCTGTTGGGGGAGTTTGGACATGGCTCTGTACCTCTCTCTCTCCCCATCTGTGAAATGGGGCTGATACTGGCCTCCTTTGTAAAGTGATTTGAGATCCTTGGTTGTAAAGTGCTGTCCGAGAACTACACGGAGGCTTGCACCAGTGTGACTGAATCTGTTTCAAGCAACACCCCTTTAGCTGAGCCTGTGAAAAGCTGTGTGTAGACAAGGCCATGTGTGCATCACGCTTGTTAGCAGAGACTGATACTGGGCCCTTGCACAAACACAGCACTATCTTCACTGGGGGACAGGAGCTGCTTGTGTCTGATGTATTAAAGCAGAGCTCCAGACCTGCCCCCCTCCCCTACCAAGTCTTTTCCATTGGATGCAAAATACAGACTTCCAAATGGGTGAAAGCTTGTGTCCCAGGGGCAATCAAGAACCTCCAGGATGAGGAAGCAGGAGATTGGAGATGGATGGCATGGGGGAAAAAATATCCCTTGGATTTCAATGTACTGCTATTCTAGCTCTGACAAAGGAAGGAAGAATGGCCTTGTAGTTCAGATGTTAGCTTTGGACTCAGGAAATGCAGGCTCCTTTCTTGGCGTTGCCTCAGGATTCCTGTGTAATTTGAAGCGAGTCATTAGACTGCTCCATGCCTCAGATTCTCCATCAGGAGTGTGGGGATTGCACACCTTCCCGAACTCGCAGAGGGTGTGTGAGGGTAAATTAGTTCATGAATGTGAGCTACCGACACACTACAAGATGAGACAGCAAAATGGTCTAACACATGGTTTGAAAGTGTGAGTTCTCCACCTCATCGCAGCGAAATGCGGGTTATTGGAACAGGAAAAATATCCGAAACTTCCAAACGTGGGAGTGAAAGAAAAAGACAGACGTTAGAAAAATTCCCATATACATGGTGGGGAAATGTAATTCACCTACTGGATGCATACGGGTATTTAACCTGTATATATGGGATTGTGGGGTGTCTATGGCTAATTTGGAAATATGGGATTGTGCTTGCACATTGGCATCAGAGTCTCACACACACACTATGCTGATGTCTCATTATGCATATCTCTTAAATTTATAGTTATGTTCACAGGCGCCGACTTTCCCATTTTCCCGGGGGGTGCTTGACCCCTACTCCGCCCCAGGACCCGCCCCCACTCCACATCGTCCGCCAAGGCCCCACCTACCTCTTCCCGCCCCTGCCCTGCCCTCGCTCCACCTCTTCCTGGCCCCACTCCTCCCCCTTTCCCCCAGTGCCTCCTGCTCCCCCGCTGTACAGCTGATCAATGATGGGCAGGAGGCGCGGAGGGGGAGGATCTGATCGGTGGGGCCTGGGTGGGAGGTGCTGGGGAAGAGGGGAGGAGTTAATTGACAGGGCTGCCAGTGGGTGCTGAGCACCCACTATTTTTTTCTAGTGGGTGCTCCAGCCACAGAGCACCCATGGAGTTGGTGCCTATGGTTATGTTGGGGTTTGGGTGAAACCTCATTGAAGCTGGTGGGTATAACAGGCTGTCCTTCATGCAGGAGAGATGTAAAGAACATGAAGCTCCTTCATGGAATAAGAGAGCTGAAACAATAGGAGCCTCCACCCAAAGCACAGGCTACAGATAGGGATCTGAATTATGTGGGTGGATGGGTTTCACTGGGGGAAGGAACGCAAATGCAGAAGAACTGGTAATGGTTGAATGAACGTGTGTGTGAGAGAGAGATGCAGCAGAAACACCACAGAAACACTCAACGAAAGCAGCAAAGGAGCCTCGGACACAGCCAAAGATACACATGTAGTGTTGTGTCCCTGAGGGAAAAAACGGAGAGAGAGATTTTGAGCAGAGTGCTGGCTAGAAAGAGGTATGGAATTGTGAGACAAGAAAATGTCTCCTGTTATTTGATTCCTGCTCTGTTCAGGGAAACAGGACTTTGTACATGCTTTGTAAATAAACAGGGTGCATGACTGAAAACAAACAAAGAACTGACTCCATTGTCAATTTCTCCTCCAATTGGCAGCAACCCATAACACCCCAAACACTGGCTAAATGCTTGGGTCAAAAGGGGTAGCAGTATAGAAAGGACTTCCCCAAAAGTAGAAACAATTTCAGTGGTGGTCATGAGACCTCAAAAAGGACCTTTTTGCGGTATAACAGCATCTACAGTAGGGCTTTTGCTGACATGGCCATGTTAGTTAGGAGTGTGATTTTTTTCCCCTCCAAATTTTTAACTGACACAGGAAAACCTTTTAAGTGTAGACCAGCCACAAAAAAAAGTCTGCTGTTTCTTGTCTACACTTGGGCTGCCAACGATGCTGCCACTCACAGAGCCGAACCATTGATAGCGGTGCTGTTTTTCCTTCTGTGTATTATACAGGCCAGAATTATAGCACCGCCGACTGATGAAAGACTCCAGCTGAATTTTGGGGGTCCCATGCAAGACTTTTGGAGAATAAGCGTTCACAGCAATGGCATCCGCCACTTTCTTCTGTAGAGTTCAGTGAGTTGGGAAAAGATTTTTTTTTAAATGGCTCCATACAGCAATATTAATAGGGGGAATAGAAACCCAGCACTTCCTTCCTCGCCCCAAAACAAACAGAAAATGAAATACACAAAACCCTACCCTTTTTCTTTACTCGGGACTGAATTCAGGCTCAACTGAAAATTTTCAAGAGAGAGAAAAGAGCTTCTAGATTTTAAAGTGAACGCAGAGGAGAAAACTTGGGGGTATCTTGCAGGGGCTCATTGTCATTAACTTACATCTGTGTGTGTGAGAGAGAGAGGTCGAGTTTCTCTTAGGGGGCAATTATTCTGCCTCATTGACAGCAATAAGGGATCTTCCCTCTAGTACAGAGGTTCTCAAACTGGGGGTTAGGACCCCAATGCATCCAGCATTTTTAATGGTGTTAAATACATTAAAAAAGTGTTTTTAATTTATAAGGGGGCGGGGGGTGTCACACTCAGAGGCTTGCTATGTGAAAGAGGTCACCAGTACAAAAGTTTGAGAACCACTGCTTTAGTAAGCATAATGCTCAGTGCCAGGAACTGAATTCTTAGAGAGTTTCAATGAAATTCACCCTGCTAAACTGGGCTCTGTGAAATGTCCCCTGACTCTGTATATCCCTGACAGCTGCTCTTTCCCTCCTGTTCCTTACAGGGAAAGATAGAAGCTGAGAGGCAGAAGATTGTGTCTGAGTTTGAGCAACTGTGGCAATTTCTGGAGGAACAAGAGCGACTCCTGCTGGCCCAGCTGGAAGGACTGGAGAAGGAGAATTTAAGGAAAGTGAAAATGTTACCAAACTCTCTCTGAGGACTTGGCTACACTTGCAGATCAGCACTGGGAGTTAAACCAGCCTTCGGAGACCGCAGCAGGGAAAACACTGCCATGTGTTTACACTGTCAGCTGCAAGCGCAGTGGCGTGGCCACATTAGCAGCTCTTGTAACGCCACAGAGAGCAGTGCATTGTGGTAGCTATCCCAGTGTGCAAGTGGCTGCAGTGTGCTTTTCAAATGGGTGTGTGTGTGTGGAGTGTGACAGGGAGTGTGTTATGTGTATGTGGGGGGAGAGACAGTGTGTTTTGGGGTGCAGAGAGTGTGTCAGCATGCTGTCTTGTAAGTTCAGACAGCAGCAGACTCTCCTTCCCCCTCTCACACACACTCACATTCCACACTAATGGTTTGCTTTGTCCCGGAGCAGATAAGCAAGCTGGCTGTCAGAAACGGAGC
This sequence comes from Platysternon megacephalum, assembly GCA_003942145.1. Classification (NCBI taxonomy): domain Eukaryota; kingdom Metazoa; phylum Chordata; order Testudines; family Platysternidae; genus Platysternon; species Platysternon megacephalum. Next base: position 9,129 of record QXTE01000542.1, on the reverse strand, counting down.
TTTGAAAGGGGATATCTGCATGCATGCAGCCGATTCCAAAACAATGACAAGAGTGGCCACTTGACTTCTGGGGATTATGGGATCTTTCTGGAGGCCAATCACGGCACAGTAATGCAACACGTCGTCCACACTGACACCCAGGCATTTCAGCCGGGGCGCAGCAAGCTTTATGCTTCTCGTGGAGGTGGATTACCAGGAGCACTCCAGCTGCAGAGTCCAGGCGCTCTATGTGCCTTGCTAGTGTGGACACCTCAGGAGTTAGGGTGTCTGGGGCTGATTTAATGCGCTCTAACTTGCAAGTGTAGCCAAGCCCTGAAACTAGCATCTCTCAATGGCCTAATGAATGAGCTGCAGGTGAAGTGCCAGCAGCCCGGGAGTGAATTCCTGCAGGTAAGAGTTCAAGTTTCTGCACAGAAAAGGGGAAAAAAAATCTGAATCACGAGTATAGGCTAAATATGCATTGGAGGGTGTGTGTGTGTGTGTGTGCGTGCGTGCGTGCGTGCGCGCTCTTACTGCCACAGCCAAGGTTCAATTCCTGATCAGAGAAACAAGCTTTTCATCAACATATATTGCACAAATCAAACTTTTCTAGAGCCTCAGAGCAGAAATTAGGCATGTTCCCACTGTGTACGGTTTATACAAATAGAGCTGTGCAAATCATTTGTTGTTTTGCTTGCTACCTTGCCAAACCAATAAAATAATAAATAATAATAATAATAATGATAAGAATAATTCAGGTTGACCCAAGATTATTTTTTTTCAGTTTTCTTGTTGAAACAAAACTAAAAAAAAATATCATTTTTGGTCAAACCAAAATATTTCAGTAAATAAAATATTCATCCAAAAAACCTTTCACCCAGGTCTATATACAAGTCTTTGGAATTGTGGGTTAGTGGCAGATCTATTTCTAGCCCTCTGTCCAAATGCCCACCTAGGTGTGTTTGTTTCACATTGCATATAAAACAAAAATAAATTAAGTTGAAACCTAAACCTGTGATCACGATGCAACATTGTGATTGTAACTAAAGGAGAAAATTTCTACTGAGTTCAATAGAAGGAAGGTTTTCTCATCAGGTTCTAGCAAATGCTCAAAGTTCTGATGGTTCTTGGAGCTTCCAGACATATTGGCCAAAATTTTCAGAAGATCTGGCATTGGCACCCACCTCTAGAGGCAGATTTTCAGAAGGTCTCAACACAATGAGTGCTGAGCTATTTTGAAAAAAAGCTGGTACAGATTGTGGGTGCTTCACTACATGGTTCACAGTGCAGGAGTTTGAGGTTCACCATTACTTTCTCATAAAGCTGAATGTCTGGTGTACATCTTTTATTCACATACTAAGTCAGCAGTGAGACTACAACACCTCACTAAAGGGACTCCAGGGAACCTGCACATTTTGCTCAGGGTGATTGTGTATAAAAATGAACTATGCTATAGAAGGGCCCTAGAATTTGAAAGAAATATGGCATCTTGGCCTCCTGGAGCAGCTCATAACACTAAAGAAAACAAGGAATAGAAAAGGCACTTTTTTGTGGTGTCTGAGTGGTCTAAGGCGCCAGACACAGAGCTTTTTTTTAATCTCATGGTGATGGGTTAGAGCCCCATGTTGGGTGTCTTGTTTCCTTTGCTTAGGAGTGCTTGTTGGCACACCTATCTCCTTGCTTTCCAGTTCAAGGAAGGAGAGAATAACCAAGTCTTCTGGTATTAAATGGCAAAACTTTTCTAAATGACCCTTCCCAGTCAGTGAAACCTATGGTGAGAAACTTGCCCTTGATTTTACTACATTTTGGTTTCTTTTCTTGTTGGTGGCTCCCTAGGAGCTGGCATGGAAATGTCCATGGAAAAGTGGAGCGGATGTGAGCTTTCTTGGTTCCGAGATTTGCCTGCGTTTTGGCCTCATTGTGAGAAGGGCCAGCTTTAGGAAGTGCGGGGCCCGATTTGAATAGTTTCGACGGGGCCCCGGCAGGGATGACTCACCCGGCGGCGCTCCGGGTTTTCGCTCCAGGTCTTCCACGGCGATGAAGGACCCGCCGCTGAAATGCTGCCGAAGACCCAGAGCGAGTGAAGGACGTGCTGCCGAAGACCCGGACCACCGCCGGGTGAGTAAAAATTAAAAAGACGCCTAAGTTAGGTGCTTTTCTTTAGGGCGCGGGGCCCTCTTAGGCGCGGGGCCCGATTCGGGGGAATTGGCCTAAAGCCGGCCCTGATTGTGAGAAGGGCAAATTGGATGAGACATTGCATCATTAACATAAGAACATAAGAACATAAGAAAGGCCGTACCGGGTCAGACCAAAGGTCCATCTAGCCCAGTATCTGTCTACCGACAGGGGCCAATGCCAGGTGCCCCAGACGGAGTGAACCTAACAGGCAATGATCAAGTGATCTCTCTCCTGCCATCCATCTCCATCCTCTGACGAACAGAGGCTAGGGACACCATTCTTACCCATCCTGGCTAATAGCCATTTATGGACTTAGCCACCATGAATTTATCCAGTCCCCTTTTAAACATTGTTATAGTCCTAGCCTTCACAACCTCCTCAGGTAAGGAGTTCCACAAGTTGACTGTGCGCTGCGTGAAGAAGAACTTCCTTTTATTTGTTTTAAACCTGCTGCCTATTAATTTCATTTGGTGACCCCTAGTTCTTGTATTATGGGAATAAGTAAATAACTTTTCCTTATCCACTTTCTCAACATCACTCATGATTTTATATACCTCTATCATGTCCCCCCTTAGTCTTCTCTTTTCCAAGCTGAAGAGTCCTAGCCTCTTTAATCTTTCCTCGTATGGGACCCTCTCTAAACCCCTAATCATTTTAGTTGCCCTTTTCTGAACCTTTTCTAGTGCTAGAATATCTTTTTTAAGGTGAGGAGACCACATCTGTACACAGTATTCGAGATGTGGGTGTACCATGGATTTATATAAGGGCAATAATATATTCTCAGTCTTATTCTCTATCCCCTTTTTAATGATTCCTAACATCCTGTTTGCTTTTTTGACCGCCTCTGCACACTGCGTGGACATCTTTAGAGAACTATCCACGATGATGCCAAGATCTTTTTCCTGACTCGTTGTAGCTAAATTAGCCCCCATCATGTTGTATGTCTAGTTGGGGTTATTTTTTCCAATGTGCATTACTTTACATTTATCCACATTAAATTTCATTTGCCATTTTGGTGCCCAATCACTTAGTTTTGTGAGATCTTTTTGAAGTTCTTCACAATCTGCTTTGGTCTCATTTCTGATGACTGTTTGAGTTTGGAAAGTAAGTTCTTTGTTGTTCTGTTCTTCAAAGGGAAAGTGAGTGAGCACTGGCACTGGCAGCTGAGAAAGCCTTAGAAGGGGACATCCACAATCGGTTTCTGTAGTGGCGTGGTTATCATGTTTGCTTCACACGCAAAATGTCCCTGGCTTAAAACTAGGCAGAAACAGTGCCTTTTCTCTCTACTGATCAGTTTGGGTCTTCCTTCATTCCAAGCCCTTTTCTGAAATACACCCGTATTTCCCACACTTTTTGTTCATTATTCTTTCCTTTTATGAAACTTTAGGGTCTTGATTTAATTGCCGCACAACTTTGCTCATGAATTAAAGTTTAACACAACATTTTACAGCCCTTCCCTAGGCCCTCCTTTCTGTCACTTACATGATCTTACTTATGGGAATATTCACTAATTCATTGCACCTAGCATTTCAAAGGAAAGGTCAGAATCATTTATGTTGGATTCACTTTCTTTATTTCTTTCTAATTCTTTCTTTCACATAGATGGGGAAATCTGTGTTTGAGCAAGTTAGCTTACCACTCTCTCTTTCTAGATTGAAGTTGCCACAATTAAAACCTTCCCTATATGCAAATATCTATGTGAAAATATTTTCTAAACCAATGCAGAGATGCTGGGTAGGGCTAAGAGTGGGGCAGATCAATAATCAGCTGTTCTTTATGTTGGTGCTTTGCTAATTGGCCATTTGGAATTTTAATCAGTGATGGCATTACACCCAAAAGATAATCTCAAAATGTGGAGAAGAAATGGTATGCAGGATAGTAAACGGTTCTTGGTGTAACACCAAATGTGATGCATTCTAGTGTGAAAGAAGAACCCCTTCATGTCTTATGAGGGCTTGCTATGTAGTTGTAGCCATGCAGGTCCCAGGAAAGCTTGTCTTTCTCACCAACAGAAGCCGGCCAAGTGAAAGATATTATCTCACCCACCTGAGCATTTGCTAGCCACACTACCTGAGAAATGAGGAAATAGACTCAAAGCAGAAAAAATGGAACAAAGAAGTTTAATTCCTAGCAGAAAAATGGGCAATGCCCCTTTGTCAGCTAGAATCAATCTCCGATGATTCTGTGACCTCTTGTGTGGTGTGCTGTTTTTGAAAAAAGCCAGGTATTACCGGTATTTAGACAATATCGCTTCTAGTATATCCATTGAATCAGATTTATGCTGCAGTATTGCTGTGTATCCAAAGAGATTCATTCAGTTATGCACACAAGTGAATTGAGATGGGCAGTTGGAGTCAGCCAGTTCTCCCCATCTCAAAATCTTGGCTTTTTTAAAAATGCCCTTTTTTGTGTTGTTTATAAGGGATAGGGCAAAAAATGGCCAGATAATAAGATATTGGGGGGAAAGTGCTGTATTTCTTTTAATTCGCAGTGAAGAATGAATGGAGAATTGTGTTGAAAAGTTTCTTTCCCTGATTGAGGATGGAGCCAAGGCAGCAGCAAAGAGAATCCTAAAGTTTTGTAAATGAGTTCCAATAGTTCATGGATTAGGGACCCAATCTTATGGGGTTCCACAGGCTTCTGTAGCGATTATTGAGGTTAATCTTTCTATCTACCCAATGGGACTCAGTGCTCAGTCTAGAACATACCATCAGAGATGCTTAGTTTTGCAGTTCTCAAACTGTGGATTTGTGTCTCCAGAGGTAACATGCTTGTTAACAGCAAAAATGTTTTAAAATAAATAATATATAGAGGTGAGAAATAACAAACCTAAACTCTATTGTCCCTCTACAAATTTGTGTACACAGAGTCAATCCCTTACCTCTCTCTAAAGTGAAAAGTTTTAAAAAGTTCAATGAATAGAAGATTGTTGGGGTGGAATAGATCTGGACAAGGAGAAGAAATCTGGAGATAAATGTGAGAAGCGAGGGACATATGCTGGTTTTGTTAAAATATGATATGTTTGCTGTTGAAGAAAAAATCCAGAATACTTAACATTGTTGTTTCAGTTAAATAAAAAAATTTAAATGTCTGTCTGGTGATGTTCTCCTCCTAATACAGCATGGCAAGAAAATCCTCCAAATATTAATGATTAACCTGTTGAATTGGAGATAGTTCACCTCCCAATGACTTAATAAACATCTTCTTCAATTACCTTTGGTAAATGAAATAACCAAACAATCATTCATTTTCTGATCTAGCTGTAAAACTAATCTGAAAAGTTTTCAAAATAAATCACTGTTTAAAAAGATATAGTGTGGACCTTCTAAAAATGAAACCTACATCTATCTCTGAATTGTGAAGAATATGTATTAAGGTTGTAACAACCAGCAAGAATGCACTTTTATGTAGAAAACCATGATTAAATCGAGTCTTCCTGACTAGTGATTTAAATCCACCCTGCTACTTTCTCTCCAATTTAGGAAATGGTCCATTCCCCATTTCAGAGGGGATAAGAACAGAGAGTGAAGGAACCCCTGTGCTCAGTGTCATAACCTAAGCCCAAGCAAAAGCATTGAAACAAGCTCAAATTATGCTTTAGGTTCCTCCATCAGAATCATAAGAGTGACACAAAGAGGAACAATCCTCCTTTGCTTTCATTTACCCACCACAACCCTCTCCGCTTCTTCTTCTGCCTACCTAGTGGCTTGTCCAGGAAAACCACTCAGCTGATTATAATTTTGGCATAGAAACCCAGGGAGGGGATTTGCTCCCACGCGATCTGAGCGGATAGCATTCTGACTCAGTATATCGGGGCTCTCAGCTTTGGCTGCCCCGTTTGTCAACTCTGTGCAGGCAGGAAGCAGCTAAAGTGCTGACCATTGCCTCACCTGGGCTCCGGGATCATGATATTTTGCACAGCATCGGCAAGTCCATGTTTCATCTCCTTGTCCTCCTCGGTAAGCCAGACCCTTTCCCACAAATGGTTTCATCCGAAGCTGGAGGGATCTAAATATCTGCAGGTTTCCCTCACTCATCTTTATTTTACTGCATTTTGGAGTGTTGTATTGTTATGCCTGGGAGCTGGCAGGGAATGTCCATGGGAAAGTGAAGTGAAAGTGAGCTTTCTTGGTTCGGAGATTACCTGTGTTTTGTCTCCTTGTGAGAAGGGGAAATTGGAGGAGCTATTGCAGCATTTCTGATGATTGTTTGAGTTAAAAAAGAAGCTACTGGTGTACTTTGTTTTCCTATTCTTCAAAGGGCAACACATAGAGCTGATGCTGTGGCTACTAAGAAAGTTCTATTCAATGGGCCAAAACCCAGCAGCTACTGGTTTTTGTAGTGTAGTGGTTATCACATTTGCCTCACATGTGAAAGGTCCCTGGTTTGAAACCAGGCAGAAACAGTATCCTGTTTTTTTTTGTTTTCTTTCATTCCAAGTCCCTTATCAAGCTTTCTTCCTCATTATATTTTGCTTTCATGAAACTTTAAGGTCTGACGGGAGGGATTATGCTACATTTTGAGGGAATTAATAGACCATGATTTGGGAGATTGCCAGCTACTTAAGAATATGAGCCCTGAAGAATCCCAACCCTTGGTTCTGCAGATTTAGAAATGCTAAGCAAGGGCTGTTCTAATGTTACAGAGGAGATGAAAATGAGGCCATTTCTTCACACAGAAGGAAAGGGTTGTGTAAGCAGTGGGATTTGAACCCAAGAATCTATACGGAGACCACAACACACAATGACAGGAAAAACAGAGCTTTGAATCACTCAGACATCTAGACACCAGAAAACATACACCCTGTTAACCNTTGGCTGCCCCGTTTGTCAACTCTGTGCAGGCAGGAAGCAGCTAAAGTGCTGACCATTGCCCCACCTGGGCTCCGGGATCATGATATTTTGCACAGCATCGGCAAGTCCATGGTTCATCTCCTTGTCCTCCTCGGTAAGCCAGACCCTTTCCCACAAATGGTTTCATCCGAAGCTGGAGGGATCTAAATATCTGCAGGTTTCCCTCACTCATCTTTATTTTACTGCATTTTGGAGTGTTGTATTGTTATGCCTGGGAGCTTGCAGGGAATGTCCATGGGAAAGTGAAGTGAAAGTGAGCTTTCTTGGTTCGGAGATTACCTGTGTTTTGTCTCCTTGTGAGAAGGGGAAATTGGAGGAGCTATTGCAGCGTTTCTCACGGATGTTTGAGTTAAAGAAGAAGCTCTTGGTGCTCTCTGTTTTCCTGTTCTTCAAAGGGCAACACATAGAGCTGATGCTGTGGCTACTAAGAAAGTTCTATCCAATGGGCCAAAACCCAGCAGCTACTGGTTTCTGTAGTGTAGTGGTTATCACATTTGCCTCACATGTGAAAGGTCCCTGGTTTGAAACCAGGCAGAAACAGTATCCTGTTTTTTTTTGTTTTCTTTCATTCCAAGTCCCTTATCAAGCTTTCTTCCTCATTATATTTTGCTTTCATGAAACTTTAAGGTCTGACGGGAGGGATTATGCTACATTTTGAGGGAATTAATAGACCATGATTTGGGAGATTGCCAGCTACTTAAGAATATGAGCCCTGAAGAATCCCAACCCTTGGTTCTGCAGATTTAGAAATGCTAAGCATGGGCTGTTCTAATGTTACAGAGGAGATGAAAATGAGGCCATTTCTTCACACAGAAGGAAAGGGTTGTGTAAGCAGTGGGATCTGAACCCAAGAATCTATATGGAGACCACAACACACAATGACAGGAAAAACAGAGCTTTGAATCACTCAGACATCTAGACACCAGAAAACATACACCCTGTTAACTCTAGTTTTCTTTAATGTGTTATGAACTCATTAGGGAGACAGAGATAGCACATCTTCTAA
>QXTE01000541.1:294552-306666 GCA_003942145.1 Platysternon megacephalum | reverse complement strand
AGGTAATTCAGACCCTGGGTCTTTGTTGGAGCAGACGGAAGTGTCTGGCTCAGCAAGACGGGGTGCTGGAGTCCCGAGCTGGCAGAGAAAGCAGGGGTAGAAGTAGTCTGAGCACATCGGGCGGCAGCTCCCAGGGGGTTTCTGTGATCCAACCCGTCACAGGTAGTTAATTGAAAAGTTCCTTATGTACCCCGTGTGTTGCGGAACAATTTGAACTGCAACAGAAATTAAAATAGACGTTGAAGTACCTGTCACGACCATCGTGCACAAGAGGGAGAATATCTTGCAAAATGTATGCTCTAAATTTTACTTTATATCACTTTGTTATGCTTTGGCAACATCGAGAAGCGTTGCCCACATAGGCGTGCGCAGCACATTTCATTAGGGTGTGCACCCAGGGAATTTTTTTTTTTAAAGGTGAACATTTATTGAATACTCAATCGTAAAGGACATTATTTTTATTCATCAAACTAAAGAAACTAAAACGTAACTAAACTTAATTTTTTTTAAATTAACAACTAAACTTTACTTAAAAAATGAGTCACAAAATACCAATTTTTTGCTGTAGTGATAACCAGGCGTATACAAAGATACAGTCAATTTTCATTATCTTTATCTTTAACCAGATAAGGAGCTAACCCAAATTGACCAAAACAGATTAAGGTTTCTTCATCTTCCTGTCCTAGAGAATGAGACGTCGCTCACCAGGTGTTATGGACTTAAATTCCTCAATCACATCATTGTAATTAACTGAGGAAGCCAATTCTTGTTGAATGTACAAAATCATCAGTGAATCGAGGCGCTGTTGGGACATTGTACTTCTTTGTTTGTTTTTTACATGTGCTAGTTTTGAAAAGGCTCTTTCACATGAACAGCTTGTCTGCTCCTTTTCTTATCTTAACTACTAACCGATCCATATTTTAAAATTAAAAGGGGGTATCATACGATTGAATTAAAACGTAAAGCCACGGGCTTGTTATGCTATTTCAGTAGAGTACACACGACAAAGATTACAAACACTGTAGACACTGCACTGGGCACGCCTGACGCGGCCGCTTATATAGGTCAAAGAATTTTCTAGAATAGTAGTTGCAGGGGAGGGAAGGACCAATGGTAATGCGGCGCCGCAGTAGTGGGGACGCATGATGCGAGCGAACGCGGGCTTTCTATATAGAGCGTATCATGCGATTAAATTAAAACGCAAAGCCACTTTTTTTTGAGACATTAGGGCAGGCGTGGGCAAACTTTTTGGCCCGAGGACCACATCAAGGTTCCAAAATTATATGAAGGGCCAGGTAGGGAAGGCTGTGCCTCCCCGACCCATCCTGCTCCTTGTCCCCTGACCGCCCCCCCAAGACCCTCCCCAACCACCACCCTGGGACCCCACCCCCCACCAACCCGCCTGCTCCCTGTCCCCTGACTGCCCCGACCCCTATTCACCCCCCCGCCGAGTCCTGACAGACCCCTGGAATGCCCAAGTTCCCCATCCCCTGACTGCCCCCCCACAGAACCTCTGCCCCATACAACCCCCCCGACTCCCTGTCCCCTGACTGTCCCTGGGACTCCCTGCCCCTTATCCAATCCCCCCGGCCCCGGCCCCCTTACCATGCCGCTTATCCCCATGTCCCCCCGCTCCCGGAGCCTCAGCGAGCCGCGCCCAGGAGCGGCCCTGGACAGCGCTGCAGCAGCATGGCTCCGGCAGGACTTGAGCTCCTGCTGCTCGACCCGCCGGAGCTCGCAGCCCCACCCCCTTACCATGCGGCTCTGAGCGGGAGGAATTCAGGTCCCACCGGAGCCACGCCGCTGCAGTGCTGTCCAGGGCTGCTCCTGGACGCGGAGCGCTGAGGCGCCTGGGGATGGGGGAAGGCGGGGGCGGGGCCAGAGGGAAGCCTCAGACATTCTCGTGGGGGCCCCTGCGGGACCCAGGGCCTGGGGCAAATTCCCCCACTTACCTCTCCCTCTGGGCGGCCCTGCTAACTCCCTTCCCACGTGCCCATGAGAGGGTCTCCCAGGTGATATCCCCTTAGCCACACCACCTCGCTCATCCACCAAGCCCTGCTCATGGTTGGCATTAGGGAGTAGCAGTCAGCCAAATGTCTGTTTGCAGCTTTGTCTCCAGTCCCAAGGCAGCTGCCTGTCCAGAGGCGCCACCACCTAACCCAGCTTAGTGATTCAGCTTTATTAAAGATTCAGTTTTATTAAGAGGCTGGCTGGGTAGCAAGAGCCTCATCAGAGTCCACCCGCTTCTGCTGCAGCAGCTGTCCTCTGTGTTCTTTCTTGCCACAAAGTCCCCGCAACAGCTATTGCAGCAAACTCCTCACTCTTTGTTATCTCTCACAGCAAAATCTCCAGAGACGGGAAGACAGGAGCACATGGGACTTTTCAGCAGAATCCCAGCTGCTGGTAAATGAGTTCATTCCCCGTTGTGAGCCTCTCTGGGGGGGCTCACTCCCCCCAAAATCCAAGTTCCTAGATAGTTATGGTGACCACCCAAGAGCCAATAGAAGAATTGTGGGTAAGTTGCCTATACAAATGAAGCTCTGTGACAACTCTTTTCAGCAACAGAGGGACTAGAGAGCTCTCCCCCCTCAGGAGCTCCTGGCCGTAGGATTTACATGGAGAGGGGATGTGGCCAGTTGGGATACGAGTCGCTGTCTTTTCACAGTCCAGTAGTGAAATGTCTCTTGTGGTTTCAGGTTTGTTCACTGTTCAGTGACGCTTTATGGGTTTGTTCCCATCTCAGAGTCCAGAAAACACCTTAGAACATCCCAGATGGTGCTAAACTGCTTTTGGCACCAGCTCTGACCTGAGAATTAGAGGTGGGCGATTTATTTATTCAGCTAATAGTAAATTCACTGAAAGATGCATGTTGCGGTGAGCCAGAACTAATCACAAATTTGACATGAATTCACCAAATAGGTTTTTTGGGGGATAAAAGAAGTTCATACAGAAGTAAAAGTCAATGGTAACTTAGGTACAAGTGATCATGACTTGATCACATTGAAAATGTGCAAACAGAATAGAGTCCAGACCAGTAACATACATACTTGGTGCTTCTTTACTAGGGCCAATTTCACAAAGCTGAAAACAATTATGAGTGAAATCAACTGGGAGAAAAAATTTAATCAGAAAAATCTGAATAATTGGGAGTCATTTAAGAACACCTTAGTATGTGTCCAAAAAGCCACAGTTCCACAGTGGAGGAAGAAGGCCATGCTGGTTTAAAAAACAGCCTGGTTTGGAGACATGCGAAGGGGATGGGCTCGTACAGAATCAGCCACGCATCGAAGAAGAAGAGAGGTTGTTCAAATTAGGGATGAGTGGGTACCTGCTTCGTTTTTATCTTATCAGCTAATAGATATTTGCTATCTGGTTATTACAGAGTTCAGGTCCAATCTATCGTTAGTATCCATGGTAGGACTGCAACCCACAGAGAAGGGTCAAGAAGAAAATGGTCCCATTAAAAGGCTGGCGCATGGATGTGGATGGAACGTGGTGGCAGACATGCTATCTAACTGCACCTTAAGTCATACTTTAGGTGAGGTATCAAAGTGCATCCACTTTGATATCGAGGCCCTGTCTCTAGTAGTCCCTGGAGAGATACCCATAAATGGGAGGATATACCATCAAGACTCCTCTTTGAGGAAGATACCTATATGTGTCCATCTACCCAATAATGATAGGAAAGTTATAAACCTGGCATGTATTCCCAGCAAGCTTGGGAATGCAACTAGTAATAGTTTTCCCAGTTATACTAGTTCCAGGTTTTGTAGACTAAATCACCCGGAAGATACCTTTAACGTTTCTTGCACAGGAAGCATGGCTTTAAATTTAACACTTCACCATACAGGAGTGTGGAGGTTTAGGGGACTATTTGAAACGTGCATAACAAGAGAAATCCAAGTGGTTCCTCCTCCCTCCAAGTATAGGGTGGGGCCCATAACAGTTAAACAAGATGTGACCCGAATGTTAATGATAGAGCCACGGTATGTAATTAGGAAGGTAATAGTTCCGCTACAAATTTCCATCACGAGTTAGAAATGCATGTGCTTATTATATTGCACTCATGGTATATGGATGGCATAAATGGTTGCATGGCATAATGTCGCCCATTCTCCAAAGAAAAAGGAGAGATATAGGAGCAACACTCCTAGGAGCGGTGGGAACAGGTCTGGGGGTCATTAATTCAATAGACCAAAGGCATCTATCCCAAAGATTGGGGAAAGTAGGTCATGATATCAATCAAATGTCGGAACCATTAAGTACTGCTTTTGACAGTGTTTCCACTATGATAGTGGATATTACAAAAGTCTTAACTATGTGGTTTCAGAGTGAACAGCAAGATCACTTCCGTATTGCAGATGCACTCAAGGTGTTGCAGTCAAATGTGTCAGAGGCAATAGGATGTATCCAGGCTCGGCAATGGTTATTGACAGTAACTAAAGAAATCATAAGGGATGGCTTTAATCACAAGATTCTGTTAGAAATTAAGATGGTCATGACTAATCATGTTTCCCAATTCGAACAGAAATATTCTGATTGGTGGGAGATGCTCACATTTAACTACTTTGTTTCCAATCAGACCATTGTGGCAACCATCTTAACTCTAGTAAATGCTAAGGTGGAACCAATCCACCCTTTAATTACCTTGGGTATGTTCTACAGAGATACATTGTTCATGCCTGTTAATGAACATAAGTGGGTGCACATAGGACAATATGGGAATTATACCCCTATACACTTACAAGCATGCTTACATTCGCCTAAATTGGGATATGTATGTGTGACGGGTTGGATCACAGAAACCCCTTGGGAGCTGCCACCCGATGTGCCAAGACTACTTCTACCCCTGCTTTCTCTGCCAGCTTGGGGCCCCAGCACCCCGTCCTGCTGAGCCAGACACGCCCGTTTGCTCCAGCAAAGACCCAAGGTATGAATTACTTGCCCCAAAGCTGCAGGTTTACCTGAAAGCAGCTCACAGAAGTGTTCCTGTCTTTAACACTCAGATGCCCAACTCCCAATGGGGTCTAAACCCAAATAAATCCGTTTTACCCTGTAGAAAGCTTATGCAGGGTAAACTCATAAATTGTTCGCCCTCTATAACACTGATAGAAAGATACACACAGCTGTTTGCTCCCCCAGGTATTAATACATACTCTGGGTCAACTAATAAGTAAAAAGTGATTTTATTAAATACAGAAAGTAGGATTTAAGTGGTTCCAAGTAGTAACAGACAGAACAAAGTAAGTCACCAAGCAAAATAAAATAAAATGCGCAAATCTATGTCTAATCAAACTGAATACAGATAATCTCACCTTCAGAGATGCTTCAGTAAGTTTTTTCCTCAAACTGGACACCTTCCAGGCCTGGGCACAATTCTTTCCTCTGGTACAGCTCTTGTTCCAGCTCAGGTGGTAGCTAGGGGATTCTTCATGATGGCTCCTCCCCCTTTGTTCTGTTTCACCCATTTATATATCTTTTGCATAAGGTGGGAATCCTTTGTCCCTCTCTGGGTTCCCACCCCCTCCTTCTCAATGGAAAGACACCAGGTTAAAGATGGATTCCAGTTCAGGTGACATGATCACATGTCACTGTAAGACTTTATTACTTACTTGTCAGCACATATACAGGAAGACTCACAGGTAAATACAGCCATCTGCAGACAATGGTCCTGGTTAATGGGAGTCATTAAGATTCCAAACCACCATTAATGGCCCACACTTTGCATAATTACAATAGGCCCTCAGAGTTATATTTCATATTTATAGTTTCAGATACAAGAGTGGTACATTTATACAAATAGGATGATCACACTCAGTAGATTATAAGCTTTGTAATGATACCTTACAAGAGACCTTTTGCATGAAGCATATTCCAGTTACATTATATTCACTCATTAGCATATTTTTATAAAACAATATAGACTGCAATGTCACAGTATGTACTACCCAGGTTTGGGAAGAGGAAGGTTCTTATTTAAACCCATCTAAAAGCATATGCACATAGGAGGTCTTTCACAAGTCTACCACTTCTGCTTGTGCTGTGGTCCAAGTAAACAACAATTGTTTTTGTATTTGAAGTAAGTGTAGTAATTTTGTTGTAAATTAGTTTTGTAGAATTTCCAACATAAAAGTGGAAAATTTGTGTTCATGCCAAGTTCTGACACTGGTCGGCTGCGATATTAATGTAACTGTACATAGCATTGTAACAGAGAACGTAGTGCAAACGTACAAATTGTATGATAATTTGCAGCCTATACATATAGGTGTAGATATTGAGGCTTTAAAAAGAATGTTAATTCATAAGAAGCTGGCGAAATATCTGAAAGATCTCCAAATAGAAGGTCAGGGTACATTCATAACTGTACAACATGCCATGGGGGAAGTAAGAAGTATTACCAGGAAGATACAGACGGAAACCAAGGCTTCCCACTGGTGGGAGATGATCTTCACCAATAGTCTAGGCAAAGTGAGATCTGCCTGGATGATTTTGTTGCACCCGATGGTCGTACTGTTAATTATACAAGGCCTAATGAAAACCTATATTGTTATACTCACCATATGTATTTGTCACAAGCCTGTAAGAGCTAAGAGAAACCAAAATAAATCAGATACTGTGTTTGATAAGCAAACTTTAGGATTGATGGTGTGTTAAGTTTGTGAAGGAATTTGTCCTGTCACAGTTCCAAAATCCTTCAAGGAGGGGAACTGTTAGGAGCAAAATCCTAAAGTCTGTGTTTGTATTATCATTGTTTATTGTATTTGGGTGGCATCCATATTATAATCTAAAATGGAGTCATGGTCATGTGACCCGAGGGTTAGCTAGAATGCTTCCCGCCCTTTTCAACGGTCAGCAGTGGTACAGTGGTAAACAAGCACCAGCTCAAACCGGTTTTGCACGAGGATTCTACGGGGTTTCCCGCCTTAGAATCTTTAGAAGGCCGGCAATGACCTCAGTTAGGGGCTGCTGCCCATCCCCCAGGCTGGTGTGCCCGTCTTGCTCCAACAGGCCGTCTAGACGCCGGACCACTTACCCGTCACAGTCGTTATCGTCCGTCTTCAGACGCCCGCTGTCCTCGTGGAAACCTGCCTTGGTGTCATCGAGGAAGAACAGACCAACGAGGGATCGCCCAGTGTTACTCTCTCGAGGCTCGATACGAGCTAAGGGATAGAGGTCCTGAGCGACCGACGGAAGGGTGATACATGTATATCACACTGACCTTGTACCCCCTCTGGTATTGATTTGGGTGCTGGCTTCACACCACGCGTTCACGAGGTTACTGTACCTGTAGAAGAATACGTTTCAGTTCATGTTTCCTCGCTTCCCTTGTCCCCGCTTTGTATACATCTCCCCAAACAAACACTTTCTGTTTGGTTTACATACGCCTGTCTTCACTCCTGTCATTATCCTTCATAGGAAGGGGGAGGGAAATTACATGGTAGAGGGTGATGGCCAACCAGATGACAGATGCTGGTCTCACAGTAAAGGACTGAGAGCTCATTGATTGTTAGGGGCTCCCTGCTGCCTTATCCATTCTAGTTCTTGTACCTAACATGGGGGAATTCTGTACCAAAATATTAAAAATTCTGTGCATATTATTCTAAAATACTGCAAAATTCTGCATATTTTATTGTCAAAATAACACAATATAATCATGCCAGTTTCAATTATTTTGTTAATTTAGTTCAAAATATCTGTCAGCAACTATGTCTGTAACAATGCAGACAACAAAAAAAGATTCAGGAAATGTTTTTTGACAAAGAGATTCCTTACTAGGCATATTACTACAGAACTTTGAGTAATAATTCATTTAAACTACAATACAGAAATGTATTTCCCACACCCCTCAGAAGCAGTGCAAAGGCTTTGGGGAGTCAGGAGTAACGGAGGAGCTGAGGGAGAGGGAAGTAATTGCTGGAAAAGCGCCTGGGTGTGAACTTGGAGGGTTGTTGGGTGTGGGTTGAAGAAGTATGGAACATTTTTTGGTGGGTGGGGAGGGATTGTTAGAGAGCCTCCCCCATGCAGACCCTGGATGATCCCTAGCCACTCTCATTCAGTCAGGTAAATCTGCCCCTCTCCCCATGTGTCCCTGCAACCCTGCCCCTCCTCTTCCCCCATGTGTCCCTGCACCCCCACTCAGCCACCCTCTCCCCCTGTCCCCATGTGTCCCTGCACCCCCGGCCGTCTTCCCCCTTGTGTCCCTGCACCCTCACTCCAGTCTGTCCCCCCGCTAGCCCTTCTGAACCCCAGTCTGTGACTCCCCAGCAGCCCCATATGCCCCATGCTGTCCATCCCCCCGTATCTCATGCCCCCTGATGTGGCCCCAAGGGCAGGGCACTGTAAGGAATGTAATGTCTTCTCTTCCCTATCCTCAGCTGAGGCTACTCATGCCTGGGAGTGGCTACTCCCTGTTCTGGTACCATGGTGGGTGAAAGGCGTAACTGTAGCACTTCGGGGCAGAATGTATTTTCTGCTATGAAAAAAGTATCTGTGCAGCACATGAATTCTGTGCGTGTGCAGTGGTGCAGAATTCCCCCAGGAGTGTACAGGTAAATGTATACATCTGGAAACGAAGAATATAGGCCAGGGGTCGGCAATCTTTCAGAAGTGGTGTGCCGAGTCTAAATTTATTCACTCTCATTTAAGGTTTCGTGTGCCAGTCATACATTTTAACATTTTTAGAAGGTCTCTTTCTATAAGTCTATAATATATAACTAAACTATTGTTGTATGTAAAGTAAATAAGGTTTTTTAAATGTTTAAGAATCTTCATTTAAAATTAAATTAAAATGCAGAGCCCTCCGGACCGGTGGCCAGGACCCAGGCAGTGTGAGTGCCACTGAAAATCAGCTCGTGTGCCGCCTTCGGCACCCGTGCCATAGGTTGCCTACCCCTGATATAGGCCATCCTTACAAGATGGGGGACTCTATCCTGAGAAGCAGTGACTCTGAAAAAGATTTGGGGGTGGCTGAATATGAGTTCCTGGTGTTACGCCATGGCCAAAAGAGCGAATGCGATCCTGGGATGCAAAAAGAGGAAGTTACTCACCTTGTGCAGTAATGATGGTTCTTCGCGATGTGTGTCTGTCCTTATGGGTGCTCCATTGTAGGTGCACTTGTGTCTTTGCGCTGCTGATTGGAGAACTTTGGTAGCAGTGTCCGCTCAGCCTGCACATGCGCTGTCTCCCTTCATACCCTGCCATGAGGATAACCACCATGCGTGGGCTAACCCACCGCAGTTCTTTCTCTGGCTCCAGGGAGTATGTTTGGACAGTGCCAGGGCACCCACCATGTCAGGAACCATGGGATGAGAAGTTACATTTCAGTGACAGGAGATGGGGTTGGGGCAGGTGACAGAGGACGGGTGGAGTTTGATTAGGGTGATGGGGTGGGATTCAATGACGGGGTTGGGTTCAGTGACAGGTGATGGGTTGGGTGAAAGGTCCTGGGGTCGGGTTCAGTGATGGGTGATGGGTTGGGTGAAAGGTCCTGGGGTCGGGTTCAGTGATGGGTGATGGGTTGGGTGAAAGGTCCTGGGGTCGGGTTCAGTGATGGGTGGCGTTTGGTGATGGAGGCGTGGGGATGGGTGAGAAGGTGGGGTTGGGTGATGGGGTCAGGGTCAGTGATGGGTCAGGGGTTGGGTGATGGATGACAGGTTGGGGTGGCGCGATGGAGTCAGGGTCAATGACTGGGGGGTGGGTGATGAGGTGGGGTTTGGTGATGGGTTATGAATGAGCTCAGGCTGCCCTCACCCCTTGCCTGATGCCTAAAGCCAGGAAAGGGTAAAGACCCCTCATCACACCTACAACATGATCCTTTTTCAGGGTCACATTCAGGCTTCCCTCATGAATCAGGCCCCTCAGGCCCTGTGCCACAGGCTCCTGCAGAGCCGAGCCCTCCTGTATCCCTGCACCAGGGCCATTAGAGATGGAGGAGCACGTGCAGGGACCAGCCGGCCCATCTGCATCTAGGGCCAGGGCAGCAGTGCCCCCTACAGCAGAGTCCCAGGGCTCTGCCAGCTGAGGGTTCAGTGGCCCAGCGCTGAGGCTCTCAACCCTTCTCTTCAGAGGGTCGCTCAGGGAAGAACCCCCAGCCCAGGCAGGAGTGAGGGATCAGCCCAGCATCTTCTCCCCAGTTGCCTTCCCCTCCCCTCCTCCAGGGTGACGCTGCTGCCCCCAGTGGAGACGCTGAGGATTGTCTTACAAACCATCACAGACTTCCACGCCCAGTTCCTGCAGCGATATTCCTGAAGAGCGTGTGGGTGAGTGGGGGGATGTGGGGGTGTCTTTGCCCAATGAATAAATGGAGTTAATCACATTACAAGATCAAACAGCAGAGGCCTCTGGGGTGGAGATGAAAGATAATCTAGGCATGGCACAACTCCTAAACAAATACTTTGCCTGAGTTTTTAATAATGGTAATGAAGAGCTCACAGGTAGGGGCCAGGTGGCTAAAGGGAATAAGGATACAGAAGTCGAAATTACCAAATCTGAGATGCAATTAAAACTCAAACAGTTTAATGGGACTAAACTGGGGGCCTGCATAATCTCCATCCAAGAATATTAAAGGAGCTGGCTCATGAAATTGCAAGCCCAATAGCAAGGATTTTTAATGAATCTGCAAACTCAGTGGTTTTATCCTACGGCTGGAGAATTGCTAATATATTACCTAGTTTTAAGAAAGGGAAGAAAAATTATCCAGGAAACTACAGACCTGTTAATTTTGAAAGAGAAAGTAGTTAAGGACATAGAGGTAAATGGTATTTGGGATTAAATACAACATGTTTTTACAAAAGGTAGATCATGCCAGACCAACCTGATCTCCTTCTTTGAGAAGATACCTGATTTTTTAGACAAAGGAAATGCAGTAGATCTAATCTATCTGGATTTCCATAAGGCATTCGATACAGTTCCGCATGGGAAATTATTAGTTACATTGGAGAAGATGGAGATTAATTTGAGAATTGAAAGGTGGATAAAGGGGAGACTACCACAGGCCATACTGATAGGTGATCTGTCAGGCTGGAGGGAAGCTACTAGTGGAGTTCTTCAGGGATCTGTCTTAGGACTAATCATATTTCACATCTTTATTAATGTCCTTGGCACAAAAAGTGGGAGTTTGTTAATAAAATTTGCTGATGACACAAAGTTGGGAGGTATTGCCAGCATGGAGGAGGACCAGAATATCATGTAAGAAGGTCTGAATGAACTAGAAAACTGGAATAATATCAACAGGATGAAATTTAATAGTGCAACGTGCAAGGTCAGGCACTTAGGGACTAACAAGAATTTTTGCTATAAGCTTATCAGTTGGAAGTGACAGAGAAGGCGAAAGACCTGGGTGTGTTGGTTGATCACAGGACAACTATGAGCTGCCAATGTGAGGTGACCATGAAAAAGGCTAATGCAGTCCTAGGATGTATCAGGCGAGGTGTTTCCAGTAGAGACAGGGAAGTGTTAGTGTCTTATACAAGGCACTGGTGAGACCTCACCTGGAACACTGTGTGCAGCAGCTCTGGTCTCCCACATTTAAGAAAGATGAATTCAAACTGGAACAGGTGCAGGGAAGGGCTACTAGGATGATCCGAGGAATGGCAAACCTACCTTATGAGAGGAGACCCAAAGAGCTTGGCTTGTTTAGCCTAACCAAAAGAAGGCCGAGGGGAGATATGATTGCTCTCTGTAAATACATTAGATGGATAAATACAGGGAGGGAGAGGAGTTATTTAAGTTAAGTATTAATGTTGACACAAGAACAAATGGATATAAACTGGCCATCAAGTAATTGTTCCCCTCTATTCAGCAGTGGTGAGGCCACATCTGGAGTATTGTGTTCAGTTTTGGGCCCCCCACTACAGAAAGATGTAGACAAATTAGAGAGAGTCCAGCGGAGGACAACGCAAATGATTAGGAGGCTGGGGCACATAACTTCTGAGGAGAGGCTGAGGGAACTGGGGTTATTTAGTCTGCAGAAGAGAAGAGTGAGGGGGGATTTGATAGCAGCCTTCAACTACCTGAAGGGGGATTCCAAAGAGAATGGAGTTCGGCTGTCCTCAGCGGTGGCAGATGACAGAACCAGAAGCAATGGTCTCAAGTTGCAGGGTGGAGGTTTGGTTG
>QXTE01000541.1:236248-289168 GCA_003942145.1 Platysternon megacephalum | reverse complement strand
AATGTTTAAGAAGCTTCATTTAAAATGAAATTAAAATGTTGATCTTATGCCGCCGGCCCCTCAGCCCGCTGCTGGTCTGGGGTTCTGTTCACCTAGGCCGGCAGTGGGCTGAGTGGCCGGGACTCCGGCTGGCAAGGATCCGGCAGCCAGAACCCCAGACCGGCAGCGGGTTGTGCAGGGCCGACGACTGGGACCCCAGATGGGCAGTGGGCTTAGCGGCTCAGCCCACTGCCGCTCAGGAGTTCCATCCGCCAGCTCCTGCCAGCCGGGATCCAGGCTGCCGGACCCGCTCAGCCCGCTGCCAGTCTGGGGTCCCGGCCCTGCCCACATACAGTGGATACCTACCTTCTCCCTGGTTCTGGCCCATTCTCTTCCTCTCTCTGCACTGAGCTGAGGGTGGGAGTGCACTGAGCACAGGGCTGGGGGTGAAGGGTCTGGCCAGGAGCTAGAATGAGGGAGGGGGCTCAGGGTTGGGGCAGGAGGTTTGGGTGTGGGGCACTTACCTGGGCAGCTCCCATTTGGTGCGAGGGGTGCAGGTGGGAATGTGTGNCCCCCCCGCCCCTAACCACCCCCTGGGATCCCACCCCCTATCCAACCCACCCTGCTCCCTGTCCCCTGACTGCCCCGACCCCTTATCCAACCCCCCTGGCCCCGGACCCCTTACCATGAGGCTCCTAGCACTGCCCCGCGGGAGCCGGCAGCCCCGGCCCCCAGAGCACTGCGCGTGCGGAGCCATGGCTCCAGGGGAGGGGGGAAGGCGGGGGAGGGGCCGGCAGCTTGCTGCGCTCGGCCCGGCGCTCCGGCCTGGGAGCGCGGACCCCGCGGCTTGCCGCACCGGGAGAGTGGGGCCATTTGCCCCCGTGGGGGGGGGGGGAGGGGAGGGAGGTGGGGCGGAGAAGAGCGGGCCGGCCGGGCAGGATTTTTAATGGCACGCTGCTCCGGCAGGCAGCAGCGTGCCATTAAAAATTGGCTCATGTGCCGTCTTTGGCACGCGTGCCATAGGTTGCCGACCCCTGGTCTAAAAGACGCACTACACCTCACAGGGAAATTGTGGGCTCTGTGCAGAATCACTGTGTGAGGTTTTCTGGCCCGTGCGATACAGGAGGTCAGACTAGATGATTGGAAAGGTCCTTTCAGGCCTTAGACATCTATGGATGTTGGAAAAATCAGTTCCTGTTGCCTTGGATGTGATGATCCTACCTGGGCAGGACTGTGAGGGCAGAGAGAACGCACAGGGGCCTGTAGGGATTGTTCTACCCTGGATTGCCCTGCAGGGGTCGCTGTGCTCAGTGACATGCGGTTCCCTTCCATCCAGGAGCTGAGAGCACCGCCAGCACCCCGCTCCCTGCCCCAGGCAGCTCCGAGGGGAATAGACCTCGCCCTGGCCCGGCTGGCAACGATACGGCTGCTTCTGAGCTGGGAGGAGTCGTCTCACTCCAGGGGATGGGGAAGCAACTCACATGGGGTTGTGCTTGCCATGGTCGATCAGCGAGTCTCCCAGGCGGATCTGGGCCCCCTCAAGTCTCTCCCCACAGCAGTCCTCCCGGTTCTTCACGATCACAGCGGAGACAGACTGACGACTGCCCAAGTCCACGTTCCACCACGGCGCTGTCTCGCACATCGTGTGGGTGCAGGAGTCATGGTCCAAAATCCCATCGCGTAGTCCATCCACGGCGTTTCCAGCCACGACTCTTTTAGGTTCGTATTGATTGTACGTGGAGGACTGAGAGGCCTGGCACCATCGCGCCAAGTTCCGACCTGGAATCAAAGGGCGGGAAGAGGGGACGTGGGACGTGCCCATCGCTAGGGGACGGGGCACCAGAACAAGGGGGGGGCAGGGGAACATGGCCCTCCCATTTTTTACTGGCCGTAAGGAGAACCAGCAGGGGGAAGGGGCGGAGTCTTGGGGGGAAAGAGGTGGTGCAGGAGCAGAGACTCGGGGGAAGGGGTGGCATGAGGGTGGGGGTCTCAGTTTAGGCGCTGGTGGCCCCCCCCACCTGTTAGGAAGCTTCCGACGCCTCTGCTAGGGGGGGCTCTAGACACCCTTTATCCCACACAGAGCCAGAGCCGCTTCCCGGAAGTGACACACAAACCAGCCACTGCATGAGAGTCAGGTTCACAGTGGGAGCCATGGCCCCCGGGGACGGGAGTGACAGGAGGTCAGTGCTGGGGTCTCAGCCCAGACAGAACTGCTCTCAGCCCCCCACGTCCCATACCCAGCTGGAGCTGCTCCCCAAGGCAGGGATGGGGCATGATGTTCAGAGGGAACCTCCCCTGTCTGCCCCTGCCAGCTGGAGCCCCTGCCCAGGTCAGTGGTAGGAAGAGAAGTTGTGCCAGCTCCTTACCCCCTGGTGGTGGGTTGCAGCTCTGAGACATCCCAGTCCCTGCAAGGATCCCGATCGCCATTAGTAGATGCCAGAGAAACTCCATCCTCGCACTGTCAACATAGAAGATCACATGAATGTTTTATTCAAAATAAACTACAGCCATAGCAAGTTTCAGATGAGCAGCTCATACATGCCAGATGGTCCTCATTTTACAGAGAGGGAAACTGAGGCACAGAGAGCCAGCAACCTAAGATCCTGAAGCAGGTAAGGGGCAGACCTGTCAATAGAATTGAAGTCTATTGAAGTCTATTCCCCTCCTCTGCCCATTAGACCATCCTACTGTGTTTATGACAATGTGTCTGATTAGCTTCCACTGGCCTTTTGGGGACAAAACGTGGCTTATCCAGAAAACCTGTCTTGGGGTGGGTAGATCCTTTAAAACAGGTCCTTATCCATCTGCCAATCAGGCTTCGTATGCCAATCTAATTATGGGATCGTCAGTGACAGCTCAGCCAAAGATCATTCGAAAGTTAGAGTTGAGAAACTTTATCAAACTATTTCTAGTTTCTCTGGAAATTCACCTGTTAGTAGAATCACAGGTACCCAAGTTAAGGTTGAGAGCACATATCGGTCATTTAGGAAATTCACAGCTAGGGTTAAATATAAAAAAGAACTTGCTGAGTTGCACTGATCCGTGGAGAGGGCAAAAGTCTCTGACCAGGAGTCTAGCTCAGCTGGACTCGCTGGGCAGAGCTCACAGTGTGAAACAGAAGTGCTGGAGCCCAGAGGCTCAGTCTCAGAGGCACTGAGGCGCGTGGCCTAGCCTTAAGGAACAGTGGGACCCCTTGGGCTCTGGCACACCAGGGACATTTAGAAGCTGGGGCAAAGCACAGATCCTGTGGGTCCGTGACAGCTGGTGGCAGGGGTGGGGCACTGAATGCACCAGGAGTATTGTGCAGTGAGTGACTTGCAGCAGTACAAGGCTAGTCAAAGGAAACAAATAAGAAAATTGCGTGTACCTGCCTCCCTGTGGAGAGCATCACAGAGCTGTGCAGGGGGAGAAGATTAAGTGTTGGGAAATTCAACCAGGTGCAGCTGATTGCACGGCTGGAGAAGGCAAGTTCCCCACGGAGTCCGGGGACGACAGAGGCAGCAGCCGTAGCAGCAGCATGGCTCCCTCACAGCCCAATTTCCCATCCCCAGAGTTGGGGCAGTGAGAGTTGGAAGCGAGGAAGCTGGAGGAACAGAGACTAGAAGGCCCCGAAAGGGAGAGAGCCGATCGAGAGAAACAGTGAACGCATGAGGAGGAGCAGCGACGGCACCAGGTGGAACAGCAGAAAAACCAGGACACGCAGGGACAGCATGAACTGGAGATGGAGAAGAGGAGAGCAAGAGGTCCCATCGAGGAGTAAGTGCAGAGAGACCATGGGAAGCCAATTCCACAGGGAGCCTAGATACCAAATTGCTGCCCCAGTTTAAGTGGGGGTGATATAAATGCCTCACTGCCTTGGGGGAGGCTCGTGATTTGAACCATGTTGACCCTGTGGACTGGCTCTGCTGTCTCACCCCCTTACTGGATCCCAAAGCAACACAGACGTACAGCCAGATGGGTGGAGTTGGGGGGGGGGGTTACAGACAGTTCAAAAAGGCTCTACTGCTTAAGTCTGAATTGACAAGTCAGGCTTCGAGGGAAAGGTTTTGGGGTGTGCAGAAGACCCAACGTGTGACGTGTGTGGAAGCCACCACCCTGCTGGGAGAACATCTCCACAAATGGGGTAAAGGTGCAGGTGTCACTATATGACCTGGTAGGATTGGAGCTCTGGGCTATGTCCCCATGAGCTTAAACTGTGGCTAGTGGACAGGGAGCCTAAGGATCACAGCACAGGCCAGTTGGCAGATGAATCTGCGGACAGTGCGTCTGGTGGTGAGAACAAAACAAAGGGTGACTGGCCCAGGTTGGGTTTCCAAGGGGGGGCTCATGGGAGGGAACCACCAAGTGGGATGCAAATAAATGCAAACCAGGGGTGATGGTCGATAGGGGTAGACCATCTCCAAGGGATCCCAAAAACCTAAGCTGTAGTATCTGTAACCCGAGGCTTGATGAAATGGAGTTTAAACGGGACCATCGAAGGGTTAGCTCGGTGAACACCCAGCTGGAGGAAAGCGGTCACACAGCCAGCTCCTTGCCTTGTCTTCTGCCTGGCTTGAGCACTGGCCAAAGATGTGAGAGTTGACTCACGATCCTTCCTAGACAACGGGGATTAACCTGTCAGAAAATCCTGCCTGTTCCTTGTGCATCGACATCACAGAGAGAAATTCCCTTGGGCAGACGCCCAATCACCATTGCAGTCCCACTGCCACCCTCGTTTGAGGACTCAGCTGGAGCCTGGCTCTGTTGCTGGCTCTAGCTCAGTGCACGTCCTCTGGGAAGGGTTTACATTAGGAGGATCGTGTCCTCGCTTGGCTGAAAGGAAAGTCAGGTACAAAAGCTACTGACCAGCTGGGGAAAAGGTGAAGAGGGACTCTTCTTTAAATATATCAGAGGGATAAATACCAGGGAGGGAGAGGAATTATTTCAGGTCAGTGCTAATGTGGACACGAGAACAAATGGATATAAATTGGCAGTCGGGAAGTTTAGGCTTGAAATTAGGCGAAGGTTTCTAACCGTCAGAGGAGTGAAATACTGGAACGGCCTGCCGAGGGATACGGTGGGGGCGAAAGACCTCTCCGGCTTTAAGATCAAGCTAGATAGGTTTATGGAGGGAATGGTTTGATAGGATAACTTGAATTACTCAATAGATCAATAATGTGCCACCGCTGGTAATTAGTACCGATGGTCAATGTTGGGATTTTGGATATCTTTTTCCTAAGTGTCTGGCTGGAGAGTCTTGCCCGCATGCTCGGGGTTCAGCTGATCGCCATATTTGGGGTCGGGAAGGAATTTTCCTCCAGGGTAGATTGGCAGAGGCCCTGGAGGTTTTTCGCCTTCCTCCGCAGCAAGGGGCAGGGGTCGCTCGCTGGAAGATTATCAGCTACTTGAAGTCTTTAATCAAAATTTGGGGACTTCAACAGCTGAGTCAAGGGGGAGAATTATTCCAGGAGTGGGTGGGTCGGCTTTTGTGGCCTGCATCATGCAGGAGGTCAGACTAGATGATCATAATGGTCCCTTCTGATCTTAAGTTCTATGATTCTATGATTCTATGATTCCAGCTCACCTGGGCAGCTCAGTCACCGATTTTGTGAGCTCGGTAGAAACTTCAGTTCGCTTCCAGGTTGTTCAACAGCTACAGGCTTGTTCTCCGATATTGCCACGGTCTGTGGGCGACTGAGCTTGGGAAGTGAAGTCCAGCTGCTTTTATTCAGTTCCCGATGGGCGGTTCGGCATCTGGTTATTACTTTACAAGCTGACATGGAGCAATGAGGATGTGACCTGTGCTTCTAATGAACAGTCAAATTTGCCCCCTCTGTATGTAACCCTTCTACCTTGTGGTTAACAGTACAATAAGGGCCGGGTTCAAATATATCGAATGTCTTGTATATCTTGCCAAACTAAACCCAGTTGAGCCTCCAGAAACCTGGGAAAACTAAACACACCCACTTGACAAACAACTAAATCTGCTTGATCCCCCAGGCACCCAAGAATACCGAATGTAGCCTTTGAGTTGGCTAGAGTTTACTTCATTGCCCTTCTCCACTGTCTAAAAAAACCCAACTCCCATAGAGACCCAGAATTCAGTCTCTAAGGATTCTCAGCAAGGATTGCACAGGGTCAACCTCCCCACATTCAAGTGCCAAAAAGAACAAAAGGAATCAACTTACTTCTTAAGTACCAACTTTACAAAATCTTATGATAAAGAAACATAATAAACAATAATAACAACTACTACTTAATTTCTACAGCATAACATGGCGACTTTATAATCCACATCCATCATATTCACAGTTCTATGTAACCCTTCTGCCCGTCTGAGTTAATAATAATAACATATGGAGATGTACCTATCTCATAGAACTGGAAGGGACCCTGAAAAGTCATTGAGTCCAGCCCCCTGCCTTCACTAGCAGGACCAAGTACTGATTTTGCCCCAGATCCCTAAGTGGCCCCCTCAAGGATTGAACTCATAACCCTGGGTTTAGCAGGCCAATGCTCAAACCACTGAGCTGTGTAGTCAACACCACCCCCCCTTTTTTAAAAAAAAAATTATAAATAAAATATTTTTGGCCGCAGGGCCTGTAGTACCACATCTCCCCCTGCCAGTGCTGGCTGCTCTTCTTGATTCGCACTTCCCTCCTCCGCCGTGGCGATCCGTCTGCACGGGACTTCGCCCCTTGCTGACGCACTGAGCGGGGAGAACTTTTGGGGTGTTGGACTTTTGGGACTTTGGGGTGATCTTTTGGGTTGTTGGACTTCAGACCCTGAGGGGAAAAGGACACTGCCAACCTTACTTGGGGGTGGGTCTTTTGCTCATGGTTTGTGTTATGAATCCTGTTTGTGGTGTTTCCGCGATATAATGCCGCATTGTTTCCCTCCTTTATTAAAAGGATTTTGCTACACTCAGACTCTGTGCTTGCGAGAGGGGAAGTGTTGCCTCTTAGAGGCGCCCGGGGGGTGGTACGAAATTGTCCCAGGTCACTGGGTGGGGGCTGGAGCCGGTTTTGCATTGTGTTATCGAAACAGAACCCCTAGATACTGAACCCGGCCCTTGTTGCTGCCACCTCAGACGGGCAGAAGGGTTACACCTAACTTTAAATTTCTGTGTGGCTTAGTGTTGTGGCATGACATACTGTTTGAAATAAATGTTGTAAGCAAGAGACTCCAAGGTGTTGACCTTGATATATCTGGAGCAATGGAACAACTGGACAAAGCAAAGTCACGTCTGCAGTCTTACCGGTCAGATGAGGGATTTCAAAACGTTCTGAAGAGTGCACAGAAGTTGGCAGAGGAACTTCACACTGAAGCTATTTTCCCACCCATTCAAGAATACAAGAGTCACCGAAGAAGAAGACATTTTGATTACGAGGCATGGGATAATCCCATAAGAGACCTCAAACAACAATTCAAAGTTGAATTCTTTAACCAGGTGCTAGATTGTGCAATACAGTCATGCAGCTCAAGGAACACAGCAGTATATTTGAGATGTTGTATGATGTTCCAAAAAGAAGACCTACACCAGCAATGCAGGGCACTAGAGACACTGTTGACACATGATGACATGCGCGATATTGATGCGAGTGATTTGGGTGATGAACTGAAAGCCGTTTTAAGATACATTTCAGCAGGATCAACTGCAAAGGCTATTCTAGAATATACACCTCTACCTTGATATAACGCTGTCCTCGGGAGCCAAAAAATCTTACCGCATTATAGGTGAAACCGCGTTATATCGAACTTGCTTTGATCCACTGGAGTGAGCAGCCCCCCCCCCCCCCAGCACTGCTTTACCGCGTTATATCCGAATTCGTGTTATATCGGGTCATGTTATATCGGGGTACAGGTGTATGTGCACAAATAAGATGTCCACCCTCTTTCCAAATGCTTTTGTTGCTCTGCGCATACTTCTAACACTTCCTGTAACAGTTACCAGTGGAGAACGCAGCTTCTCCAAGCTGAAGTTAATAAAAACACATCGACGCTCCACAATGACACAGGAGAGGCTGGTCGGCCTTGCAACCATCTTAATAGAGCATGAGCTGGCCCAGACTGTGGACCTTCAGCAGGAAGCAGTTCAAATCTTTGCAACCAAGAAGGCACGGAAAGCACACCTTTGATTATTCAAACAGATAAAATTACAGTGTTTACTATGCAGACAAGAAAAATTACATTTCCTGTTCAGGTGTTTGAAAGTTAAGTGTTAGTTAAAATTTTTGAACAAGGCATTTTAAGTTGTTAGTTCTCCTTTATTGAGGTAGGTAGCAGAGCAGTACCATGAGAGGAGTAGAACAGGAAGAAGGCAGAATTGAGACCTTTCAAAGTTTTGGCCCAAGTGAGGGGGTATGGGAGCGTCATTTGAGCTCCCCGCCTCAGGTGCCAAAATGTTGTGGGCCGCCCCGATGACATAAAGGACGAGTTGGCCTGGATTGACGGTTCAAATGAAGCCAAGAAAAAAGAAGGTACACGTTCAACCCCAGTGTAGTCTGGTCCTATTCCAGCCACCACCCTGGTGACCCCAGGGCCACAGCCCATGCAGATCAACACAACACAAAGATGCCTAATGGATTGGGAGAAGGCGTATTGGTGATGGAACGGCCTTTGCTTGCACTTTGGTGGGTAACACCATTTTGCAACCCAATGTCCCCTGAAATCCAGACCTGAAGTAGATTCAGAAAACTACCCTGTCCAGCCCCATTAAAGGGGTCATGGCTGGATGTAATTACAGAATTGGGCTGCCCGAACAGATCTCGTCTTCTGCCTACATGCATTTAAACAGCTGTGGTCTGTTGCCATCCCCACCTGCAAGTCTTGTTCCATCTCTGCATCTTGTCCACAGGTGAACTGTGGTGAACTGAGGTGAACTGTACCCAGCTTGTACTGGTGGATTCTGGAACCTCTAACAATTTTATGGATGCTGGGCTCACAAAAGCTAACCAAGTTCCAGTACAAAGAAAGCTCACCCAAGACCTAGTCGATCAATCAATGGTAGTATGCAGTCCTCAGGTCCTGTCACCCATAAAACTGCGCCCCTTTGGGTCAAAACCCAAGACCACCAAGAAACTCTCCAATTTAACTTAATTAACTCAACCCACTTCCTCATCATACTTGGCATCCCCTGGCTCTCAGTTCATGATCCAAATATCTCCTGGAAGACATGAGAGGTACAGTTCTAATGGAGCTACTGTCAGAAATGATATCTAGCCATGTCAAATGCCAAGGAAACAGGGAACAGCGTGGAGAAGACTATCACCTCCTGTGTCCAGCAAATTCAAGGTAGTAATGGCTCACAAGTTCCTGCAAAATATTGATACTTTACTGTTGAGTTTGATAAGAGAAATCCTAATATCCTAACTCCACCCCATCAACCTCCTGCCAGGGGCCAAAATTCCTTTTGGACAGATTTATCCCATGTCAGAACCAGAACTCAGGGCCTTCCAGAAATACCTTGATGAGAATCTGGCAAAAAACTTCATCTGTCCATCTTCATTCCCCCCCCCCCCCCCCCCCCCAAAAAAAAGAGGATGGCTCTTTGCATAGACAACTGAGCCCTGAACAAGATCACCATCATGAAAAAATACCCCTTTCCTTTAATCAGAGAAATACTGGAGAACCAGCTCTGCTAGAATATTCACCAAGCTTCATCTTTGTGGTACTTACAATCTAGTCTATGTTCAAAAGGGCAATGTGTGGAAGTCAGTGTTTCGCACCCAGTATGGCCACTTTGAATACCTCATCATGCCATTTCGTCTTTCCAACTCATTCCAGCTCTTTGTCAATGACGTCTTGAGGGGCGGTTTGTACCAGTTTATAGTGATCTACTTAGATGACACCCTCATCTTCATGGAAAACCAAGCTCCTCATGACCAACATATCTATTTGGTACTTGAACATCTTCGCGTGAATGGCTTGTACGAGAAACCCAAGAAGAGTGAGTTCCCCTACACCTCTGCTGACTTTTCAAGGCTATATCATATCCCACAGTAGTAAGTATGGATCCCCAAAAGGTGTCTGCAATTCTGGAGTTGGCAGCACCGAAAAATGTCTGTGACCTCCAGTGCTTCCTGGAATTTGCTAACTTCTACTGGCAGTTCATCAAGGGGTTTTTGAAGGTGGCAACCTCAATTACACAGCTGCTCTGTTTGGCCACAGGAAGCCCAGTCTGCCTTTGATCAACTAAAAGAAGCATTTACATCAGTGCCAGTCTTGTTCACCTCAACCCAATGAAACCCTTCATTGTCAAAGCAGATGTCTCTGATTATGGAATCTAAGCCATGCTATCTCAGTGATGTGGGTCCCTGAGTGTTCTCCATCCATGTGCATTCTATTCCCAAAAGTTGATGCCTGTGAACAAAACTACAAAGTCTGTGACACCAAAGCTGCCTTTGAGGAATAGTGTCTCACTTGGTAGATGTGTGTTTTCCTATTCAGGTACTTACAGATCACAAGAATTTGGAATACCTGTGAACTGCAAAGGCTCTGAATCAGCACCTGAGCCACTGGTCCCTTTTTTTCTCTTCCAATACAATTTCACCCTAACCTATTGCCCTGGTACCTCCAATGGTAAGCCCGACATCCTGTCTTGCAAGGGTGAGTACCTGGACAATAGAAATAGACCCCTGAGTCTGCACAGTCTTGAATCCAGCCATTTTGTCAACATACTAGTGAACAAGATTGACTGTCTCTTGAGAAGTCTTTCCTGCTTCACAATCCATTTGCAGTAAAATTGATGTCCACCAGTGCAGATCCAGCCTCTGACTCACACCTCTCAGTTAAGAATGATTGGATCTGTATCCCCGATGGTCAACCGTGTCTGGTCATACTCCAGCTACGTCACAACTCGACCCTGGCGGGCCACGTTGGTCATGGGAAAATGATGAAACTGGCCTCTCTCAATTTCTGGTCGCCAAAATTACATTTGTCTCTGAAGTCTTACATCAACTTGTGTGATGTATGTGCTCAGACAAAATCCTCCCATGCCAAACTCCTGGGCACTTTGGTTCCCCTGACGACTCCATTCCAACCCTGGTCATCTATCTCTATAGGCTTTATCGTCAACCTCCCCTTAGCTATGCTAAGAAGGGTGCCTGAATTGGGGAAAGCAGTTTGGCCAATTTGGTCTGCAAGGGGGCTGGCATTGGGGGAATGGAAAATTCTCAAGCAGGACAAAAGAGACAGGTGTGTCAGGGTTCCCTCCCCACTCTGAACTTTAGGGTACAGACGTGGGGACCCGCATGAAGACCCCCTAAGCTTATTTCTACCAGCTTAGGTTAAAAACTCCCCTATTCCTTGGATTAAGTAATGCTGCCACCACCAAGTGATTTAAACAAACATTTAGGGAGGACCACTTGGAGCCCTACCTTCCCCAAATATCCCCCCAAATCCCTACACCCCTTTTCCTGGGGAGGCTTGAGAATAATATCCTCACAAATTGGTACAAGTGAACACAGACCCAAACCCTTGGATTTTAAAACGATGAAAAATCAATCAGGTTCTTAAAAGAAGAATTTTAATTAAAGAAAAGGTAAAAGAATTACCTCTGTAAAATTGGGATGGTAAGTACTTTATAGAATAACAAAAGACTCAAGAACATAGAGGATCTCCCCTCTAGGCAAAACCTTAAAGTTACAAATCCAGCGATAAACCTCTCTCTAGACAAGGAAAATCACAAGCCAAAATAAAAGTAAGCTAACACATTCCCTTATTATTACTTAATAATTCTAATTGAGTTGGATTGCTTGCCTTCTTGATCTGTCTCCGGCAAGTACACAGAACAGACAGACAAAGAACAGACAAAACAAAGCCTTCTCCCCTCCCCCCCCCCCCATTTGAAAGTATCTTGTCCCCTTATTGGTCCTTTTGGTCAGGTGCCAGCTAGGTTACTGAGCTTCTTAACCCTTTACAGGTAAAAGGATTTTGTGCCTCTGGCCAGGAGGGATTTTATAGTACTGTGTACAGGAAGGTGGTTACCCTTCCCTTTATATTTATGACAAGGTGACTAAGCAGGAGGTTATAAAAGGACAAGTGCTGATCACTGTGATCTCTCCTGCTATTTTCACCAGCTCAAGCTGAGAGGAGATGCATGTAGGAGCCTGATGAGGCAGGGGGACCCTATCTTTCTAAACACAGAACTACTCCCCAAGGATTCCCAAGGGAAGCTAGAGAGAGGCATTGGGGTTAGGAGATTTGTTGTTTTTATATGATCTGTACCCTCTGTCTATTTCTCATGCTTAAGTAAGGAACACTAATACATTAGACACCTGTGTAAAGTGTCTGTGAGTGATGTCCTCCACCTACCACATGGCCCCTTGAACAGATAACCCAGAAGGCTCACACCTTTGGGTGGAGCCTATGAGAGGATGTGTTTAAGCTACTGGGGAGTCAGGACTGAACAGGGGCTAGGCAGCTGGCCCAGCTGTCAGGAGGGGTGTGTGACAGGAGCACTCAGAGGCGACACATGGGGAGGGGGGCACATGGAGTCACGTGGCCCTCCAGATTTCTGCCAGGGTTTGCCAACTGGGACCCCCTCCCTGTGCGGCAGCTCCTGGAACTGGCGAGCTGCAGGCTGCAGCCTTGGGAAGAAGAAGCAGCAGCAAACAGCTGGAAGACAGTCAAAAGTCAGTAATGATGATGGAGCGACCACTGGAAGGAGTGTTGATCTGCAGCAGAGTCATAGCTTTGCTTGCACGAAACAAAGAAAAGGTGGTTCTGCCAGTCATTAATGGGATAACTCACACTGCTGTGGTGAGACTATGTCAGACGATAGCAGACCTAGCTGAGCGGGAGACCATTCAAAAACTCCCGTGTGAAGCCCAGGCCTCACCGATAGACCATTAAGGTTTGACTTTGGAGATTCACTGTTGTTGGAGGAGTGGAAGGATCATCTGAAAGAGAAGCTCAGAGAGACACAAAACATTATCTCTCCCCCTCTATGACTGGGATGTGGGATGTGGAAAGGGAGTGAAGCATAATATCACACTGCAAGATCCATGACCTTTTAGGGATTTTAGGAAAATAACTCTCTCCGAGATGGAGGATGCATGATGTCATCTCTGGGAACTGCTAGCAAATGGCATCATTGCAGTGATCCACACAGAGATCCAGGAGCTCCAGAGCTGGCTGTAACTCTGGCTGATGGAATAAGAACAATCTGCCTCATTTGAATACAAGTTCAACTCCAATTGTCTGTAACCCTTCTGCCAGGTGGCTAACACAGCAATAAGTGGGTGAATACACGTAGTGTCCCTCTTGACAAATAACTAAACCCACTCAAGGTCCCACCCAGAATTCTGGGGAAATGAAAAACAGCCTCCCTCAGTGCCCTGAACATACAGAACTTCGCCACTTACAAGCTGCCTGAGACTTTGTGCAAACAACGAACTCTTTATCAGGGGAAGGGAAACAGTCCAACTTGAAATAACACAGTCACAGCATATATATGCAAATAAAGAGTAAAATGCCTGCCCTGCCCTCCAGTAATTTTGGCAACCGTCCATCTAACTCCCTTCTCACGTGCCCGTGAGAAGGTCTCCCAGGTGAGAGCCCCTTGGCCACACCACC
The DNA here is from genome assembly GCA_003942145.1 of Platysternon megacephalum. Lineage (NCBI taxonomy): Eukaryota > Metazoa > Chordata > Testudines > Platysternidae > Platysternon > Platysternon megacephalum. The sequence continues at coordinate 275,632 of QXTE01000541.1, read as the reverse complement.
TCGCTCATCCACCAAGCCCTGCTCATGGTTGGCATCAGGGAGTAGCAGTCAGCCAAATGCCTGTTTGCAGCTCTGTCTCCAGTCCCAAGGCAGCTGCTTGTCCAGAGGCGCCACCACCTAACCCAGCTTAGTGATTCAGCTTTATTAAGATGCTGGCTGGGTAGGGAGGGCTTCACCAGAGTCCACCCCCGTCTCCTGCAGCAGCTGTCCTCTGTGTTCTTTCTTCCTACAAAGTCCCCACAACAGCTATTGCAGCAAACTCCTCACTCGTTGTTATCTCTCACAGCAAAATCTCCAGAGATGGGAAGACAAGAGCACATGGGACTTTTCAGCAGAATCCCAGCTGCTTGTAAATGAGTTCATTCCCCTTGTGAGCCTCTCTGGGGGGGCTCACTACCCCCACAATCCAAATTCCTAGATAGTTATGGTGACCACCCAAGAGCCAATAGAAGAATTGTGGGTAAGTTGCCTATACAAATGAAGCTCTGTGACAACACTTTTCAGCAACAGAGGGACTAGAGAGCTCTCCCCCCTCAGGAGCTCCTGGCCGTGGGGTTTACATGGAGAGGGGATGTGGTCAGTTGGGATACGAGTCACTGTCTTTCACAGTCTAGTAGTGAAATGTCTCTTGTGGTTTCAGGTTTGTTCACTGTTCAGTGACGCTTTATGGGTTTGTTCCCATCTCAGAGTCCAGAAAACACCTTAGAACATCCCGGATGGCGCTAAACTGCTTTTGGCACCAGCTCTGACCTGAGACGTAGAGGTGGGTGATTTATTTTTTCAGCTAATAGTAAATTCACTGAAACATGCATGTTGCGGTGAGCCAGAACTAATCACAAATTTGGTTTTTTGAATTCACCAAATAGGTTTTTTTGGGGGGAAAAGTAGTTGGGACTGAGGCACCATTTACAAAATGAATGGAGGAGCTGACGGCCCTGGCACCTGTCTTATAATCTTGAGGCCAGTGGTTAGGGTTAGCATTGTCCTAACAGAAGGGAGCTGATCACAGAACTAAAAGTCAATGGTAACTTAGGTACCAGTGATCATGACTTGATCACATTTAAAATGTGCAAACAGAATAGAGTCCAGACCAGTAATAGACATACTTGGTTGTAACGATGCTGGTTCTGGCGGGACCCAACTGAGAGAGTCAATTCAGGACAAACTGCTTAAAACAGGGCAGTTACAGCCCAAGGCTGGGGTTTTTCCACCTCTAAGGCAAACCAAACCAGCCAAACAGAGAAGACTTTGGTTTTACCCCACTGGCTAACCACAAGTCACACAAGCAATTCCCTTAGACACTCCAGTTTCCCAGTATCACCACCAGTGCCACTTGTTATGGGGACAGATGGTTATGAAAAACAATACCCCAGTAAAGGAAAAAAGGTTCTCTCGATCCCAAAGGACCAAGCCCCAGACCCAGGTCAATATACAAATCAGATCTTACCCACAAATCACGCCGATGCCAATCCTTTAGAAGCTAAAAACTAAAGGTTTATTCATAAAAGGAAAAAAATACAGATGAGAGCTAGAATTGGTTAAATGGAATCAATTACATACAGTGATGGCAAAGTCTTGGTTCAGGCTTGTAGCAGTGATGGAATAAACTGCAGGTTCAACTGCAGTCTCTGGAGTACATCCACAGCTGGGATGGGTCATCAGTCCTTTGTGTAGAGCTTCTGTTTGTAGCAACATCCCTCCAGAGGTAAGAAGCAGGATTGAAGACCAGATGGAGATGAGGCATCAGCCTTTTATAGTCTTTTCCAGGTGTAAGAACACCTCTTTGTGCTTACTGTGGAGAATTACAGCAAAATGGAGTTTGGAGTCATATGGGCAAGTCCCTGCATACTTTGCTGAGTTAAAAGGAGTATTTGCCTTCTCTCAATGGGTCAATTGTATAGCTGATGGTCCTTAATGGGCCATCAAGCAGGCTAGGCAGAGCTGACACCAACTTGTCTGGGATGTCACCCAGAAGCACAGCATAATTTTGAAATACAGACAGTACAGAGCCAATACTTATAGCTTCAACTACAAAAATGATACACACATACAGAGAGCATAATCATAACCAGCCAACCATAACCTTGTCTTAGACACCTCATTTGACCCCCTTTATACAAGATTTGGTGCCACTACAGGACCTTGGTTGCAACCATGTTCTATACGGTCCCAGTTCAAGTCAAGACTTGATCACATTTAAAATGCGCAAACAGAATAGAGTCCAAACCAGTAACATACATACTTGGTGCTTTACTAGAGCCAATTTCACACAGCTGAAAACAATTATGAGTGAAATCAACTGGGTGGAAAAATTTAATCAGAAAAATCTAAATAATTGGGAATCATTTAAGAACACTTTACTATATGTCCAAAAAGCCACAATTCCGCAGTGGAGGAAGAAGGCCATGCTGGTTAAAAAGCCAACCTGGTTTAGAGAGGAAGTGAAGGCAGCTGTAAAAATAATAAATAATAATAATAATAAAAATACAACAAATGGAAAAAAGGGGAAATGATAGTAATGCATATAAATCAGAAGTTAGAAATTGAGAAAATTGATAATGGAAGCCTAGGGATACAAGGAGAAATCTAAGGCCACCAGTGTTAAAGACAATAAGTCATTTTTAAAATATACTGTATTAGGACATTAAAAATGTTGCAGAGCAATTTTTAAACTAAGAGATGGGGGAAAGCCGATTGCTGCAGAGGAGCATGTGGATCGGACAGAGACTTCTCTTAGAGGAGAGTCTATTGATAGAGATTCTCTAGGTTTTAGTCAGGAGGAGAGGATGGAAGAGGATAAAGTAGGGGCCAGATCAGACAAGAAACATTCACATAAAAAAGAATCCGACACATCAGAAAAGGGCAGACAAATAAACAGTGACAAGTTTTTAAAGTGCTTGTGCACAAATGCTAGGAACCATTCAAAAAGGGATAGAGAATAAGATGGAGAATATATTATTGCCCTAATATAAATCTATGGGACGCCCACATCTTGAATACTGCATACAGATGTGGTCTCCTCATCTCAAAAAAGATATACTGGCATTAGAAAAGGTTCAGAGAAGGGCAACTAAAATGATTAGGGGTTTGGAACGGGTCCCATATGAGGAGAGATTAAAGAGGCTAGGACTTTTCAGCTTGGAAAAGAAGAGACTAAGGGGGGATATGATAGAGGTATATAAAATCATGAGTGATGTGGAGAAAGTAGATAAGGAAAAGTTATTTACTTATTCCCATAATACAAGAACTAGGGGGCACCAAATGAAATTAATGGGCAGCAGGTTTAAAACAAATAAAAGAAAGTTCTTCTTCACACAGCGCACAGTCAACTTGTGGATCTCCTTGCCTGAGGAGGTTGTGAAGGCTAGGACTATAACAGCATTTAAAAGAGAACTAGATAAATTCATGGAGGTTAAGTCCATTAATGGCTATTAGCCAGGATGGGTAAGGAATGGTGTCCCTAGCCTCTGTTTGTCAGAGGGTGGAGATGGATGGCAGGAGAGAGATCACTTGATCATTACCTGTTAGGTTCACTCCCTCTGGGACACCTGGAATTGGTCACTGTCGGTAGACAGGATACTGGGCTGGATGGACCTTTGGTCTGACCCAGTATGGCCATTCTTATGTTCTTAGGAACAAAAAGAATCTTGACAACCTTTTACTCTGTATAAAGCTTATAAAGGGTAAACTCATAAATTGTCCGCCCTCTATAACACTGATAGAGAGATATGCACAGCTGTTTGCTCCCCCGGGTATTAGTCACTAACTCTGGGTTCAGTAATAAGCAAAAAGTGTTTTTATTAAATATAAAAAGTAGGATTTAAGTGGTTCCAAGTAATAACAGACAGAACAAAGTAAGTTACCAAGCAAAATAAAAAGTCTAAGCCTAATACAGTAGGAAACTGAATACAGATGAAATCTCACCCTACGAGATGTTCCAATAAGCTTCTTTCACAGACTAGACTCCTTTCTAGTCTGGGCCCAATCCTTTCCCCTGGTACAGTCCTTGTTCCAGCTCAGGTGGTAGCTAGGGGATTTCTCATGACTGCAGCCCCTCTTTGTTCTGTTCCACCCCCTTTTATAGTTTTGGCACAAGGCGGGAATCTTGTGTCTCTCTGGGTCCCCACCCCTCCTTCTAAATGGAAAAGCACCAGGTTTTAGATGGATTCCAGTACCAGGTGACATGGTCACATGTCCTGTGAGACCCCCAAGCCTCCATTCCTCCCAGCCTGACTCACAGGAAGGCTTGCAAGTAAACAGAGCCATTTACAACCAATTGTCCTATTAGATGGGAGCCATCAAGATTCCAAACCACCATTAACGGCCCACGATTTGCATAATTACAATAGGACCTCAGAGTTATATTTCATATTCCTAGTTTCAGATATAAGAATGATTCATTCATACAAATAGGATGATCACACTCGGTAGATTATAAGCTTTGTAATGATACCTTACAAGAGACCTTTTGCATGAAGCATATTCCGATTACGTTATATTCACACTTATTAGCATATTTTCATAAAATCATATGGAGTGCAACGTCACAACGTACATCAAACTGTTACTACGGGAACTTGGCCGTACTCCTCCACACATTAATAGTCACCTCGCGGCCCAGGCTCGGGGCTGGGCACCGACTTGTTGCCGCTGCCTGGCTCACGATCACTGTGCACAATATAGGGGTGAAATTCAGCCCTGGCATAAGCGGCTGCAATCCCAGTGCCACCAGTGGAGTTGTGCCCAATTGCACCCGCCTGGAATCTGGCCCCATATCAGCTCTCAGCTCTGCTCTTCCACCCTCCTGGGGCTCCTCAGGGTCAGAGTTCTCCCAGAAGGGCCCAAGCAGCTGCAGAGTTCGTGGATGGACAGGCCAAAGCCAGCCCCGCTCTGCTCATGGCCCAGGGCTGGCAGTGACAGCAGGGCAGCTGGAGTTCGGGGGAGGGCTGTTAAGGAGCGTTGGGTTGAAGGGGGAAGGGAGAACAGGAGCCTCAGCCCCAGGTTGGAGAAGGGGCAGGGGAGCCAGAGAGCGGGTTGTACTCAGAGGGGGGAGCAGGCTGGGGAATGGGCAGTGGGCGTTGGGAGGAGGGAAGGGCTGGAAGCAGCAGCAGAAGAGCTGGATTAACCCAAAGCCCTTCTGGGGTTTGGAGCCGAGGTCCCTATGGCTCATGTGGGATCAGAGCCACGTTGCCTGTAGGGGCAGGGAAGGGGAGGGGAGACCTGAGTGATGGAGACAAACGAGAGGAGAGATGCAGGAAGGGACCAATGGAGTTTATTAGGTAATTTCTGCGCCAAACCCCACTCCCCAGCGCAAGGAGAGGTTCTTCCCATCCCCTCACCATGGACTGTGTCACTCCTGCTTCCTAGCACTCATCCCCCAGCTGGGTCCCGTAGACCTCGACCTCACACAGACTGAGATACTCGGCCCTGCCCGGGATGGTGACGGTGACGTAGCGTCCCTCCAGCCCGTTGCAGCAGATGGTGCTGAGGGATCCTAGTGCGATGTCGGTGATGGTCCCGCAGCTGCAAAGAGCAGAAGACAAGAGCGAGAGGCTGAGATTAGGGGCACAGGCGAGTTGGCAGCAGGACTGACGACCCTTTAACTCTGAGCCTGCGGAGGCCAAAGCACGGAGTGAATGACAGACTGTAAGAGACGGGGGTGTCCCTGTTCCCGGCACAACCCAACTCCCACTAGAAATAAGGTTCATATTTCATCAGTCAGAGTCATTAACCGAGGGAGCAGATAACCGAGGGACTCTGTGGATTCTCCTTCCCTTGGAGTCTTTAAATCAACATTGGACGTCTGTATAAAGACGCACTACACCTCACAGAGAAATTGTGGGCTGAGTGCAGAATCACTGTGTGAGGTTTTCGGGCCCGTGCGATACAGGAGGTCAGACTAGATGATTGGAAAGGTCCTTTCGGGCCTTAGAAATCTATGGATGTTGGAAAAATCAGTTCTTGTTGCCTTTGATGAGAGGCTTCTATGATTTAGTTGAGATTGGTCCTGCTTTGAGCAGGGGGTGGGACTAAATGACCCCCTGAGGTCTCTTCCAACCCCGATATTCTATGATTCTAAGGAGCAGTTGTGAGGACAGAGAGAGAACACAGAGGGACTTGGAAAGAGATCGGCTCTACCCTGGATTGCCCTGCAGGGGTCGCTGTGCTCAGTGACATGCGGTTCCCTTCCACCCAGGAGCTGAGAACACGGCCAGCACCCCGCTCCTAGCCCCAGGCAGCTCGGAGGGGAAAAGACCGCCCTGGCCCTGGCTAGCAATGATACCGCTGCTTCTGAGCTGGGAGGAATCATCTCAGTCCAGAGCATGGAGAAGCAACTCACATAGGGTTGTGCTTGCCCTGGTCGATCAGCGAGTCTCCCACACGGATCTGGGCCCCCTTGATTCTCTCCCCACAGCAGTCCTCACGGTTCTTCACGATCACCGCGGAGACAGACTGACGACTGCCCAAGTCCACGTTCCACCACGGCTCTGTGTTGTAATTGGTGTTGCTGCAGGAGCCTTGTGCCCACTGCCCATTGCGTTTTCCATCCACGGTGTTCCCAGCCACGCCATTGTAGTATGTGGAGGACTGAGTGGCCGGGCGCCTCAGCGCCAAGTTCCGAGCTGGAATCAGAGGGCGAGAAGAGGGGAGGTGGGATGTGCCCATCGCTGGGGGGCTCCAGACGCCCTTTGTCCCGCACGGAGCCAGAGCCGCTTCCCGGCAGTGACGCACAAACCAGCCACTGCATGAGAGCCAGGTGGTTCACAGTGGGAGCCATGGCCCCAGGGACGGGAGTGACAGGAGGTCTGTGCTGGGGTCTCACGCAGGCAGAGCCCCTCTCAGTCCCCCCACGTCCCATACTCAGCTGGAGCTGGTCCATGAGGCAGGGATGGGACATGATGTTCAGATGGAGCCTCCCCGGTCTGCCCCTGCCAGCTGGAGCCCCTGCCCAGGTCAGTGGTGGGAAGGGAAGAGTCTCCCAGGGTTTCTGCTGTCTCACTAGGCAGAGGTTGGGGCAGAAGGGAATGGGGTAGAACAAAAGAGAACAATATTGTGCCAGCTCCTTACCCCCTGGTGGTGGGGTGCAGCCCTGAGACACCCCAGTCCCTGCAAGGATCCCGATCATCATCAACAGACGCCAGAGAAACTCCATCCTTGCACTGTCAGCATAGGAGATCACATGAATGTTTTATTCAGAATAAACTACAGCCATAGCAAGTTTCAGATGAGCACCTCACAACACGCTGGATGGTCCTTATTTTACAGAGAGGGAAACTGAGGCACAGGGAGCCAGCAACTTGTAGCAGGTAATGGGCTGGCCTGTGACTAGAACCATGGTTCACTGAAGTCTATTCCCCCCCTCTGCCCACTAGACCATCCTACTGTGTTTATGACAATGTCTTCTGATTAGTTTCCACTGGTCTTTTGGGGACAAAATGTGGCTTTATCCAGTGAACCTGTCTCGGGGTGGCTAGATCCTTTAATACAAGTACTTATCCATCTGCCAATCAGGCTTTGTATGCCAATCAAATTACGGGATCGTCAGTGACAGCTCAGCCAAAGATCATTCGAAAGTTAGAGTTGAGAAATTTTATCAAATTATTTCTAGTTTCTCTGGAAATTCACCTGTTAGTAGAACCACAGGTACCCAAGTTAAGGTTGAGAGCACATATCAGTCATTTAGGTAAAGTACATTACAGAGCTGTGTTAGGGGGCTTATTCCTTCACCCTCCCACTTCCCTGGTCCTTCTCCATGAACAGAGAACAACAAGACCCGAAGTCCGAAGGTGCAAATAATTCAATGTTTATTGTGGTGAACGTCCAGCAGCTTAAATCCACGTTCCTTTTTCCTTATTTTCGAATCCCAACTTACTTCCTGTTTGCCCCTAATTTATATAGTAATATTCTCAGCTATACCTTAACCAATCATTTTACTGAAATTTACCTAACCAATCCTAACACAGTGTAACATGATTAGCTAACCAATTCTATCCCACCACCTTAATTAGTTTTCACCCAGCAAAATTAATTATACAGCAGACAGAAACAATCCCAGAACCAGACAGAGACCCTGAAAATAAACAATAGCAAAGTGGGAACTCTAATGACAAAACAATACAGAAGTGAGGATTTCACAACTACATCTATAAAGACATAAGGGTTTCCCAGCTGTGTCTATTGATAAGTGAGTTCTTACCAAACAGAAAACTATCAAACTAAATTTCCTTTTACATCTTCTAGGCTCTTCCCTTTCTCTGGAGGTGATAGATCGGATCCCCTTTCTAGCAGCCCCAGATTGCCTTTTTTCAATATGACTGGTTTGAAATGTGTGAGGACGTGACCGGAGACTTTCCAGCTTATGGCTGCTCCCTCTGCTTAGCCAAAGGCCTTAGCTTAAGAACAGGGCCTCAGACTGTCCCAGTGAGAGGAAGCCCTTACACAGGCAGACAGGGATTTTGATTCTTGCTTTTATACCTCTATCACTAGCTAAATGATAAACATATACCTCAATTCTTAAAGTATAGGCCTTTACAGACAGGCCTAAATAGCTATATCCTAACAAGCTGTTGTAATGATCCAAAAAACATACCTTAAAAACCCAGGAAATTCACAGCCAGGGTTACATATTAAAAGATACAAATATATTAAGGTGTGAAAATGCACAGTTAAGGCACTCGAACAACCTTAACTCTACCCTGTAGGTATCCGGGGGGAGGGGGGGGGAAATCTAATGTGTCTTTAACAAATCAGTGTAATATCCACACACACCCCCGCCCCAAATGCCTTAATCATAAGGGTAGGGGGGTTGCATGGTGCCACTACAGGGCAGAATTAAGATGTCTGCTGACAAAGAACATTTCTGCGATGAAGAATAACAGGAAAAAGGTATAATTCATCATAAAATAGACCAGAGGTTCTCAAACTGAGCTCCGCGAGCTCCATTCAGGAGGTCCGTGGACAGTTCCCTCTAAGGTGCGTGCCTGGGCGGCTGCACACGGGAGAATGAAGGGCCACCCACCTAATTGGTGGAGCCGCGCAGGCGTGGCTCCACTAATTAGGTGCCTGGAGGTGGTGGCCTTTGGGGGGAATAGAGGGTGTAGGGGAGGGGCAGTGGGGTGAGAAGAGGGGGTGGGGGGAATTTGGGATATGCAGGGCTACGGTGGCCAGAGAAAGAGGCAACTTTCCCCAGCTCCAGGGCTGCAGCTGCCGGGGAGAGACCCCCCTCCTTCCCAGCCCCAGCTCTGTGGCTGCTGTGGCAGGGGAAAGAGGGCACATCCATCGCATTAGAAAGGTAAGACTACTGATATTAAAATATGAGTTCTGTGCTTTTATTTGTAGAACAAAAAAACATTCATTATTATGAACGGGTTTTTTTTATATAGCGCTTTTATCCAAAGCACTTTACAATAGTTAGCTAATGGTACAAACAACATTTGGAAAGATCATTAAGTGGTCCACCGAGACAGTCACCAATTTTCAACCACTGTAATAGACTATTCAAATGTAACCCAGGCACAAGATTGCAGTGAGTTTTAACTGTATGGAAGTTATGACAGGGCAGAGTTAAGGTTGTTTGGGTGCCCTAATGTGACCTTAACATATCTGGATTTCTTTTTGGTTTAACCGTAACTGTGAATTTCCTGAGTTTATGATGCTTGGTTTCCGGATAATAGCATCGTCCCTGTAATGTGTTTTACCCTGCATTACTGATACGCTCTCTCAACTGCAACTCTAATGTAGTTTCTGGCTGGAATTTTCCTTGTTTTTTATTTTTTAAATAAAAAGTGTCGTACATGATGTGACGAAGAGGGAATTGTCTGTAATATTTCTACGAATGAGATGCGTGGCAGTGACTGACTCGACTAGGGACTGTTACCCAGTGGGCACAAAAGGGTTAAAAAGCTGCTCTTGGGGCAGAGCAGGAGACGGGAGGTGCTGGGTCACTAGCTGTCTGGGGTGGTGTGAATGGGTCGTTAAGGGACTGGCTGAAACCCACCCAGATCAATGGAGGATCTGGAAAGACAATGAAAACCCCGAAGGACTGAACAGTTGACACCTGACCATAGGGCCCTCCAGCAGGGGACTCAGCCTGAGTCTGCAGGAAGAGTACAATGGACCAGGAGGTGGCAGGCGGCTAGGATCAGACCTGGTCTTGGGAGATTCAGGAGCCCTCACCTGGGACTGAGACACAAAGGAACTGAGACAGAGAGAGGATCCCAGGATGGTTCCTTTAGCAGCATGGCTCAAGGGAGCCCTGACTTGGCCAGCAAGGACTGTGTGTTCGCTTTTGCTTCTCTCTGCTAACGTAAGGACTTCCCCATGCTATTCTCCAGTTGACTACTAAAGCCTAATCTGGGCTGAAATGCTGCCTGGTGTCACTGCAAGTACACCTTAGGGTCTGGCACACCAGGGACATTTAGAGGCTGGAGCAAAGCACAGATCCTGTGGGTCCGTGACAGCTGGTGGCAGGGGTGGGGCACTGAATGCACCAGGAGTATTGTGCAGTGAGTGACTTGCAGCAGTACAAGGCTAGTCAAAGGAAACAAATAAGAAAATTGCGTGTACCTGCCTCCCTGTGGAGAGCAGCACAGAGCTGTGCAGGGGGAGAAGATTAAGTGTTGGGAAATTCAACCAGGTGCAGCTGATTGCACGGCTGGAAAAGGCAAGTTCCCCACGGAGTCCGGGGACGACAGAGGCAGCAGCCGTAGCAGCAGCATGGCTCCCTCACAGCCCAATTTCCCATCCCCAGAGTTGGGGCAGTGAGAGTTGGAAGCTGGAGGAACAGAGACTAGAAGGCCCCGAAAGGGAGAGAGCCGATCGAGAGAAACAGTGAATGCATAAGGAGGAGAAGCGACAGCACCAGGTGGAACAGCAGAAAAACCAGGACAAGCAGGGACAGCATGAACTGGGTATGGAGAAGAGGAGAACAAGAGGTCCCATCGAGGAGTAAGTGCAGAGAGACCATGGGAAGCCAATTCCACAAGGAGCCTAGATACCAAATTGCTGCCCCAGTTTAAATGGGGGTGATATAAATGCCTCACTGCCTTGGGGGAGGCTCGTGATTTGAACCATGTTGACCCTGTGGACCAGCTCTGCTGTCTCACCCCCTTACTGGATCCCAAAGCAACACAGACATACAGCCAGATGGGCGGAGTGGGGGGGGGGGCGGGTTACAGACAGTTCAAAAAGGCTCTACTGCTCAAGTCTGAATTGACAAGTCAGGCGTCGAGGGAAAGGTTTTGGGGTGTGCAGAAGACCCAACGTGTGACATGTGTGGAAGCCACCACCCTGCTGGGAGAACATCTCCACAAATGGGGTAAAGGTGCCATGGCCGACCTTAGGGAAAATGGCACCCTGGGCGAACTTGCATTTTGGTGCCCCTGGCCCCTGTGGGCATGGTGCCCCCTGTGACGTTATGAGTGTAATATAATATTTCATTGGAAGGTGACAGAGCCAGAAAGAGTTAATTAACTCACAGACTAACCTGACCCATGGGTGAACTTTAAGGACTGGTTAGGAAGATAGGTAAATGAATAGAGCTTTGAAATGCAAGTCTGCATTGTTAGAGATCTCAAGGGTAGATGTTTGCTCAGATCTTGTGATGTAAGCAAACAAGTCTTGCCTATTGCTATAACTTTAATTCAAAGATCAAAAAAGGAGTCTTAACATTTATGATGTTACTTGAGTGAAATAGTATTATTGGCTATATGTCTCTTTGAAGGTTGTAGTAACCTGTATCTGAACTGTTTAATGGATAAATTACTCTGTGCTAATCGCCATGATGTTTAGAGGAAGGAGAATTAAGCCTGTTGTTTTCTCAGGCCAAAAGGCTGCTGAAAATGTATAAGAACCCTGGGACATGATTCTACTTCATCTCAGATCTGCTTTGGGTTTCAAGAGGGGGGAACCTTAAGCCACAAAGATTGAGATCCCCAGTCTTTGACTGGAGCCACCCTGAATATGGACACTAGACTATAACCTATGGACTATTTCTAAAAGGACTTTTGGAAACTACAAGCTCACCTCTGCTATGCATCTAAACCTCAAGAATTGAATTCAAGTCCGTCTGTATATTGATCTTTTAACCAACACTCTCTCTCTTTTCTTTTTTAATAAATTTTAGNCTGCCCGCAGCCAGCCCCACATCCGCTGCCCGCAGCCAGCCCCACACCCCGTCTCCAGCTAGCCCCACACCCCCTGCCCTGCCCACAGTCAGCCCCACACACCCCTGCCCGGCCCGCAGCCAGCCCCACACACCCCTGTCTCCAGCCAGCCCCTGCTGCACCCCCTGCCCNGCCCCTGCTGCACCCCTTGCCCTGTCTGCAGCCAGCCCCATACACCCGTCTCCAGCCAGCCCCTCCTGCACCCCCGTGCCCGAAGCCAGCCAGCCCTGCACCCTGTCAGGTTATTCATTTATTTTTATTAAATATGTAGACTAAATAATGAAATTAATAAATTTTCAAGCCAAATGTGTATTAATTCTAATGAATAATGCCACATTATGCAGTATTCATTTTTGAAAGTGTACAATAAGCGATGCTCCAGGGGGAGGGGAAAGGGTGGGGGTGGGAGTGGGGGGCGCAAGGTGGAAGTTTCGCCTAGGGCGCAAAATATCCTTGCACCGGCCCTGCTTGGGGGGGAATAGAGGGTGTAGGGGAGGGGGCAGTGGGGTGAGAAGAGGGGGTGGGGGAATTTGAGATACGCAGGGCTGCGGTGGCCAGAGAAAGAGGCGACTTTCCCCAGCTCCAGGGCTGCGGCTGCCGGGGAGAGACCCCCCTCCTTCCCAGCCCCAGTTCTGTGGCTGCTGTGGCAGGGGAGAGAGGGCACATCCATCGCATTAGAAAGGTAAGACTACTGATATTAAAATATGAGTTCTGTGCTTTTATTTGTAGAACAAAAAGACGTTCATTATTATTAACGGTTTTTTTTATATAGCGCTTTTATCCAAAGCACTTTACAATAGTTAGCTAATGGTACTAACAACATTTGGAAAGATCATTAAGTGGTCCACCGAGACAGTCACCAATTTTCAACCACTGTAATAGACTATTCAAATGTAACCCAGGCACAAGATTGCAGTGAGTTTTTACTGTATGGAAGTTATGACAGGGCAGAGTTAAGGTTGTTTGGGTGCCCTAATGTGACCTTAACATATCTGGATTTCTTTTGGGTTTAAACGTAACTGTGAATTTCCTGAGTTTATGATGCTTGGTTTCCGGATAATAGCATCGTCCCTGTAATGTGTTTTACCCTGCATTACTGATACGCTCTCTCAACTGCAACTCTAATGTCGTTTCTGGCTGGAATTTTCCTTGTTTTTTATTTTTTAAATAAAAAGTGTCGTACATGATGTGACGAAGAGGGAATTGTTTGTAATATTTCTATGAATGAGATGTGTGGCAGTGACTTACTCGACTAGGGACTGTTACCCAGTGGGCACAAAAGGGTTAAAAAGCTGCTCTTGGGGAAGAGCAGGAGACGTGAGGTGCTGGGTCACTAGCTGTCTCCGGGATGTGTGAATGGGTCGTTAAGGGACTGGCTGAAACCCACCCAGATCAATGGAGGATCTGGAAAGACAATGGAAACCCTGAAGGACTGAACAGTTGACACCTGTCCACAGGGCCGTCCAGCAGGTGGAACTTGTGAACTCAGCCTGAGTCTGCAGGAAGAGTACAATGGACCAGGAGGTGGCAGGCGGCTAGGATAAGAGCTGGTCTTGGGAGAATCAGGAGCCCTCACCTGGGACTGACACACAAAGGAACTGAGACAGAGGGAGGATACCAGGATGGTTCCTTTAGCAGCATGGGTCAAGGGAGCCCTGACTTGGCCACCAAGGACTGTGTGTTCGCTTTTGCTTCTCTCTGCTAACGTAAGGACTTCCCCATGCTATTCTCCAGTTGACTAATAAAGCCTAATCTGGGCTGAAATGCTGCCTGGTGTCACTGCAAGTACTTGCTGAGTTGCACTGATCCCTGGAGAGGGCAAAAAGTCTCTGACCAGGAGTCTATCTCAGTTGGACTCGCTGGTCAGACCTCACAGTGTGAAACAGAAGTGCTGGAGCCCAAATGCTCAGTCTCAGAGGCACTAAAGTGCATAGCCTACTACCCTTAAAGAAGACTTGGACACCTTAGGGTCTGGCACACCAGGGACATTTAGAAGCTGGGGCAAAGCACAGATCCTGTGGGTCCGTGACAGCTGGTGGCAGGGGTGGGGCACTGAATGCACCAGGAGTATTGTGCAGTGAGTGACTTGCAGCAGTACAAGGTTAGTCAAAGGAAACAAATAAGAAAATTGCGTGTACCTGCCTCCCTGTGGAGAGCAGCACAGAGCTGTGCAGGGGGAGAAGATTAAGTGTTGGGAAATTCAACCAGGTGCAGCTGATTGCACGGCTGGAGAAGGCAAGTTCCCCACGGAGTCCGGGGACAACAGAGGCAGCAGCCGTAGCAGCAGCATGGCTCCCTCACAGCCCAATTTCCCATCCCCAGAGTTGGGGCAGTGAGAGTTGGAAGCGAGGAAGCTGGAAGAACAGAGACTGAAAGGGAGAGAGCTGATCGAGAGAAACAGTGAACGCATGAGGAGGAGCAGGGCCGGCTTTATGACCCGCGGGGCCCGATTCCAATACCCGGCGGCAGTCCGGGGCTTCAGCGGCACTTCGCGGCGGGGGGGCCGCTCTGGGTCTTCCGCGGCACCGAAGGACCCCCACCGCCGAAATGCTGCTGAAGACACCCGGAGTGGACCCCACATCGCCGAAATGCTGCTGAAGACCCCCGGAGCGGGACCCTCTTAGGCGCCGGGCCTGATTCCGGGGAATCGGCTTAAAGCCGGCCCTGAGGAGGAGCAGCGACAGCACCAGGTGGAACAGCAGAAAAACCAGGACACGCAGGGACAGCATGAACTGGAGATGGAGAAAGCAAGAGGTCCCATCGAGGAGTAAGTGCAGAGAGACCATGGGAAGCCAATTCCACAGGGAGCCTAGATACCAATTTGCTGCCCCAGTTTAAGTGGGGGTGATATAAATGCCTCACTGCCTTGGGGGAGGCTCGTGATTTGAACCATGTTGACCCTGTGGACCGGCTCTGCTGTCTCACCCCCTTACTGGATCCCAAAGCAACACAGACGTAGAGCCAGATGGGTGGAGTTGGTGGGAGGGGGGTACAGACAGTTCAAAAAGGCTCTACTGCTTAAGTCTGAATTGACAAGTCAGGCTTCGAGGGAAAGGTTTTGGGGTGTGCAGAAGACCCAACGTGTGACGTGTGTGGAAGCCACCACCCTGCTGGGAGAACATCTCCACAAATGGGGTAAAGGTGCAGGTGTCACTATATGACCTGGTAGGATTGGAGCTCTGGGCTATGTCCCCATGAGTTTAAACTGTGGCTAGTGGACAGGGAGCCTAAGGCTCTTCGTAGCACAGGCCAGTTGGCAGATGAATCTGTGGACAGTGCGTCTGGTGGTGAGAACAAAACAAAGGGTGACTGGCCCAGGTTGGAGTCCCAAGGGGGTGCTCATGGGAGGGAACCACCAAGTGGGATGCAAATAAATGCAAACCAGGGGTGATGGTTGATATGGGTAGACCACCTCCAAGGGATCCCAAAAACCTAAGCTGTAGTATCTGTAACCAGACAGGGCAGAAGTGGGTTTACTGCCCGAGGCTTGATGAAATGGAGTTTAAACGGGACCATCAAAGGGTTGCTCGGTGAACACCCGGATGGAGGAAAGCGGTCACACAGCCAGCTTCTTGCCTTGTCTTCNCCCCCCATTGCCTCTGGCCCCCCATGGGCTCCCCACCCTCTATTCCCCCCTAACCCCTGCACTTTGTCCCCTTTGCTACTAATGCCTGCTCCCCCTCCTGTGCCCCAATCCCTACACCTCTTCCACTCCCAACCTATGTGCCCCTAACCCCTGCACTGTGTGTGCCCCCTTCATCCCAAACCCTGCACCTCCCTCCTGCGCCCCTAACCCCTGCACTGTGTGCCCCCTTCACCCCAAACCCTGCCCCCTCCTGTAACCCTAACCCCTGCACTGTGTCTCTTTTACCCCAACCCCTGCACCTCCCTCCTGTACCAACCCCTGCACTGTCCCTTCACCCCAACCCCTACACTCCCCTCCTGCACCTCAACACATGCTCCCTCCTGTGCCCCAATCCCTGCACTGTGCCCCCTCCACCCCTAACCCCTGCATCCCCCTCCTACACCCATATGGGGAAACTGACCTGGATGCACAAAGCAGCTGGCATTGCTGCTCGCAGGTGTCACTATATGATCTGGTAGGATTGGAGCTCTGGGCTATGTCCCCATGAGCTTAAACTGTGGCTAGTGGACAGGGGGCCTAAGGATCACAGCACAGGCCAGTTGGCAGACGAATCTGTGGACAGTGCGTCTGGTGGTGAGAACAAAACAAAGGGTGACTGGCCCAGGTTGGAGTCCCAAGGGGGTGCTCATGGGAGGGAACCACCAAGTGGGATGCAAATAAATGCAAACCAGGGGTGATGGTCGATGTGGGTAGACCACCTCCAAGGGATTCCAAAAACCTAAGCTGTAGTATCTGTAACCCGAGGCTTGATGAAATGGAGTTTAAACGGGACCATCGAAGGGTTAGCTCGGTGAACACCCAGCTGGAGGAAAGCGGTCACACAGCCAGCTTCTTGCCTTGTCTTCTGACTGGCTTGAGCACTGGCCAAAGATGTGGGAGTTGGCAGCTCTTGACTCACAATCCTTCCTACAATGGGGATTAACCTGTCAGAAAATCCTGCCTGTTCCTTGTGCATCGACATCACAGAGAGAANCAGAGAGAAATTCCCTTGGGCAGACGCCCAATCACCATTGCAGTCCCACTGCCACCCTCTGAGGCTCTGTTGCTGGCTTCTGGCACTGGGGTGAATTGCACCCTCACTGAATTGCTAGCTCAGTGCATGTCCTCTGGGCAGGGTTTACATTAGGAGGATCGTGTCCTCGCTTGGCTGAAAGGAAAGGCAGGTACAAAAGCTACTGAGCAGCTGGGGAAAAGGTGAAGAGGGACTCTCCAGCTCACCTGGGCAGCTCAGTCACCGATTTTGTGAGCTAGGTAGAAACTTCAGTTCGCTTCCAGGTGGTTCAACAGCTACAGGCTTGTTCTCCGCTATTGCCACGGTCTGTGGGCGACTGAGCTTGGGAAGAGAAGTCCAGCTGCTTTTATTCAGTTCCTGATGGGAGGTTCGGCGACTGGTTATTACTTTACAAGCTGACATGGAGCAATGAGGATGTGACCTGTGCTTCTAATGAACAGTCAAGTTTGCCTAATTTGAATACAAGCTGTCCCCCCTCTGTATGTAACCTTCTACCTTGTGACTAGCAGTAAAAGAAGGGCTGGGTTCAAATATATCGAATGTCTTGTATATCTTGTCAAACTAAATCCAGTTGATCCCCCAGAAACCTGGGAAAACTAAACACACTCCTTTGACAAACAACTAAATCTGCTTGATCCCCCAGACACCCAAGTATACTGAATGTGACCTTTGGGTTGGCTAGAGTTTACTTCATTGCCCTTATCCACTGTCTAAAAAATCCCAACTCCCATAGAAAAGCACCTGGAAACCCAGAATTCAGTCTCTAAGGATTCTCAGCAAGGATTGCACAGGGTCAACCTCCCCACATTCAAGTCCCAAAAAGAACAAAAGGAATCAACTTACTTCTTAAGTACCAACTTTACAAAATCTTATGATAAAGAAACAGAATAAATAACAACAACTACAACTTAATTTCTATAGCATAACATGGCAACTTTATAATCCACATCCATTATCTTCACAGTTCTACATAAACATAAATAAAGAAACAAATTAAATCAAAACAGGTCAGTTCCCACAGAAACACAGTGAGGAGAAACTCAGAGTCCCCAAAAGCTTAGGCTGAGTTCACTTGAGTCTCGGGGCATGTCTACACTACAAACTTAAGGCTGGCCTTAAGGCAGGAGCTGCAGGGAGAGAGAGGAGGAGGAGGAGCCTCTTATGTACCTCTCTAGAACCCCCAGGAGTCTGGACTGATTCACACTAGCTTCTCAGGGAGCTTCCTGTTTTCTGCTGCTTCCCTGAACCCACTTGAGGAGAACAGGCAGTCAACTGAAGTAGTAGGAGCCAGTTAGGCCCTTAAGACACTGAGATCTTCCCTCACTCAGGCCCTGCTACCAGCCTGCTTCTTTGTCCCCTTCAATTGAGTGTTAAGAGCCACTCTAGCTGGCACAGAACAGCAGTCATGAGTGAAAGAAGAAAACGCCCCTCTGGGGCAGCATTCAGAAAAAGAAAGCAAGCAAAGGAAGCTTTTCTATCTAAGCAGGAAGGAGCTCTCCTGAGATACATAGACACATGTTCATGGTGAGCCTTCCGGTCCCAGTGAGGATGTGAGTGGTGAGGAGATGCCTGATCTTCCAGTTAGTCAGAGTGCAGGTGACCTGGCAGCTACTGCAGCATCCATATCTCCATCTCAAATGGATGTAACCATGCACATTCCTGAAGAAAAGTGTAGATCAGAGAAGAGTGTGGTGGAGGCGCAAGAAACAGCTGCTGCTGAGTTTAGTTCCTTAAGTCTAGATGATCCAGGACTGTGGACCCACTTGAGCAGTAGCCTGAGGGACTTCCTTGTACTGCATGGGCCACAGCAAGTGAAAAACTTCATGTTCCCCAAAGACAATGAAAATAGAAGTTTCCATCCAACACATTACTGGCGTGAAATCCCCAATGGTGACAAAGTGGAGAGGCCATGGCTTATGTACTCAAAAACCCAGAATGCTGCATACTGTTTTTGTTGCAAACTCTTCCAGTCTAACGTTCCAACTACATTGGGTTCTACAGGAACAAAGACTGGAAAAATCTGGCTAGAAATCTGGCATGCCATGAGAAGGCAGCAAATCACCAGAGAGCATTCCATAGGTGGAAAGATCTTGAGATGAGACTACGGTTAAAGGCCACCATAGATGATCAGCATCAAGAGAAGATTGCAAAAAGAGTCATAGAATCATAGAATCATAGAATCATAGAACTTGAGATCAGAAGGGACCATTATGATCATCTAGTCTGACCTCCTGCATGATGCAGGCCACAAAAGTTGACCCACCCACCCCTGAAATAATTCTCACCCTTGACTCAGCTGTTGAAGTCCCCAAATCATGAGTCTCTTTACTGGCAAAATGTTCTGAAAAGGCTCATTGCCATTGTGAGAATGCTTGCTACCCAAAACCTAGCACTGCGTGGCACTTCAGATCAGCTGTATGTGCCAAACAATGGAAACTTCCTTAAAATTGTGGAGCTGATGGCTGAGTTTGATGCTGTACTCCAGGAGCATCTAAGAAGAGTCACCACCCAAGAAATGTACACACACCACTACCTTAGAAAAACAATTCAAGAACAGAGGAGTGCAGACACGGATCCAAGAGTTAAACCCTTGAGCTTTTTTTTGTCCCATGCAGTTCTCATTCATTGAACTTTGTGGTCAGTGATGCAGCATCAGCTTCTAGTGAGGCTGCTGAATGTTTTAATGTAATTCAAAGCATCTATGTATTTTTCTCTGCATCAACTCATCGATGGCAAATTTTGAAGCAACATCTGGGAACATCTTCTCTGACATTGAAACCACTGAGTGCCACACGAGGGGAATGTCGAGTGGAGGCGATAAAGCCTATCAAACACCAAATTGGGAAGATAGATGATGCCATAGTTGCCATTATGGAGGACAATGCTATGACAGGAACTGTTCGTGGGAGCACAGTGGCAGAGGGAAATGGAATCACCAGTTGGGCTCCCTGTGAGGAGTAAGGAGCCCGGGTGGCAGCGGAGCAGGGAGCCCAGCTGGGAGCAGGGTTCTAGCTGGAGCCCCCCACGCACCTCAGGGTGACAGTCCGAGCTGTGAGCCCAGTGCAGGGTTCTCAGCAGGGAGCCTACCAGCCTTTCCTGTCAATTTCCTGGCTCTAGCAGGGAGCTGTGAAATTGACAAGAATGGCAAATATAGCTGAACCCCTCTGTAACAGTGACCATAATGTAATTAAATGTAACATCCTTGTGGGAGGGAAAATACCAAAGACGCCCACCGCAGTAGCATTTAACTTCAGAAAGGGGAACTACACAGGAGGAAACTAGTTAAACGAAAACTTGTCACAAAAGAGAAATCTCTACAAGCTGCATGGAAACCTTTTAAAAACACCATAATAGAGGCTCAAATTAAATGTATGCCCCAAGTTAAAAAACACAGTAAGAGAACCAAAAAAGTACCACCATGGCTGAACAACAAAGTAAAAGAAGCAGTTAGAGGCAAAAAGGCATCCTTTAAAAATCAGAAGGTAAATCTTACTGAAGAAAATAGAAAGGAGCATAAACTCTGGCAAATCAGATGTAAAATATGATTAAGCAGACCAAAAAAGAATTTGAAGCACAACCAGCAAAAGACACAAAAGCTAACAAATTCAACAGTAATACGTCACCAGGACCAGGTTGTATTCACCCAAGAGTCCTGAAAAAACTCAAATACGAAATTGTGCAACTACTAACTGTGATATGTAACCTATTGCTTAAATCAGCCTCTGTACCAGATGACTGGAGGATGGCTAATGTGACGCCAATTTTTAAAAAAAGGCTCTGGAGGTGATCCTGGCAATTACAGGCTGCTAAGCCTAACTTCAGTAGGCAAACTGTTTGAAACTACACTAATGATCAGAATTATCAAACACAAACACAATATGCCATTTCTGCCAGGGTCTAAATGATGACATAAAGGACGAGTTGGCCTGGATTGACAGTTCAAATGAAGCCAAGAAAAAAAGAAGATACAAGTTCAACCCCAGTGTAGTCTGGTCCTATTCCAGCCTCTGCCCTGGTGACCCCAGGGCCACAGCCCACGCAGATCAACACAACACAAGATGCCTAATGGATTGGGAGAAGGCGTATTGGTGATGGAACGGCCTTTGCTTGCACTTTGGTGGGTAACACCATTTTGCAACCCAATGTCCCCTGAAATCCAGATCTGAAGTAGACCCAGAAAACTACCAGAAACTACCCTGTCCAGCCCCATTAGAGGGGTCACGGCTGGATGTAATTACAGAATTGGGCTTCCCGAACAGATCTCTTCTTCTGCCTACATGCATTTAAACAGCTCTGATCTGTTGCCATCCCCACCTGCAAGTCTTGTTCCATCTCTGCATCTTGTCCACACCTGAGGTTAACAGCACCCAGCATGGCCACTTTGAATACCTCGTCATGCCATTTGGTCTTTCCAACTCATTTCAGCTCTTTGTTAATGACATCTTTAGGGGTGGTTTGTACCAGTTTATAGTGATCTACTTAGATGACACCCTCATCTTCATGGAAAACCAAGCTCCTCATGACCAACACGTCCATTTGGTACTTGAACATTTTCGCGTGAATGGCCTGTACGAGAAACCCAAGAAGATTGAGTTCCCCTACACCTCCATTGACTTTTCAAGGCTATATCATATCCCCCAATAGGATAAGTATGGAGTCACGTGGCCCCCCCAGATTTCTGCCAGGGTTTGCCAACTGGGACCCCTCCCTGTGCAGGAGCTCCTGGAGCTGGCGAGCTGCAAGCTGCAGCCTTGGGGAGAAGAAGCAGCAAACAGCTGGGAGCTGCACAGAAGGGCCACTGAGGGTAAGGGTAGGGTGACTCAAGCTGTTTGGAGGGAGCAACCTTTAAATTGTGCCCCCCAACTATCAGCAGGTACCAGTTGTCTCTGGGGGCACTCACCTCTCGTGAGTGTCAGCTGGGTGTGATGCTTCAGTCTTTTTTCTCCTGACGCCCCCTGTAGGTTGTTATCCTCATTAGGCAGGTCTTCAGTGGCTCAGGCCTCCGGCCAAGTGACACAGTCAAAATGGATCAACCCCTTCCAGGGTAGCAAAAGTCCCACAAACTAACTACCCTCACCAGGGTCTTCAGCCCTGTCTCTGGGCCCTTTAAATCCTGCCCTTTTCTCAGCCTTCTAGATTTGCTTTATCCCCTTCTTGGGACTTAGGCCACTTTGCCAGTGGTCAGTGGGGGAACCTGGGCTCACCCACGATGCTGGGTCCCAACCCAGGGACCTTGTAAAGAGCAACCCCATACCACTGCCTCCAGTTTGCTGCTGCTCTTCCTTGGGACTTTTCCCACATAGCCCATTTCTCTTCACCCTACCTCAGGGCTGAAGTTCTCGGATCCTCTTCCTCCTTGCTGAATGCCAATGCCACCAGAACCTGCCCCCTGGTTCTCCCTCGAGCTCCTGTTACCAGCAGGGAGCCCCCTTCCTTTCTCCTGTCGTCTCAGCCAGGAACTGACCTGCTCAGACCCTGCACCTCCTTTTATCTGAGCCTTCTGGGCTACGACTGGCTGCTTCTGTGTAACCTTTTCTAGGAGACCTCTGCTGCTCCTTCCTGGGGACCGGGGGACTCCAGCAGCAGGCCTCAAAGGGCCTGGTATACCCTGTCACAGGGTACCAGACAGAGGACCTGCACCCTGAGAATGTGCCTAGGGACCACCCAAGACTGAGGCAATGGTTGGACTCTGTTCAGACTCCGGAGGCTTAAAACACCAAGGGATCCATAGGCTGGGTTAGTCTAGTGAGTACAGAGAGGGGTGCTCGACTGGAGCTGAGACACCGTCATATTTCAGTTCTCCTCTCAAAAGCTGGTTAAGCATTTGTCAATACCACCTCTGACTGGACTAGGCTTGTGTGGCCTTAATAAAGATGAACAGCCCTCCCAAGGGTAAGCTATTGTGGACTTAGAATTTCCTGAAGAGGTCATTGGGTTTAAGACAGGGGTTCTCAAACTGGGGGTCGGGACCCCTGAGGGGGTCGCGAGGTTATTACATGGGGGGGGGGGTCGCAAGCTGTCAGCCTCCACCCCAAACCCTGCTTTGCCTCCAGCATTTATAATGGTGTTAAATATATTAAAAAGTGTTTTTCATTTATAAGGGGGGGGTCGCACTCAGAGGCTTGGTATGTGAAAGGGGCCACCAGTGCAAAAGTTTGAGAACCACTAGTTTAAGAGAAGAAATGATCCTGCAGCTTTGGTTTGCCCTGCCCCTACAGGCATTCCTGTTGTCTGTGTGAGAGAGAGACCAATTCCAGCCTTTTCAACGTATTCCCTAACTACTGCAAACAGCGAGCAGGGGGGCAATGTCTGAGGATCCAGTCACTACGTGCAGCAACCTATAAGAAAACAGAGAACACTTAAAAGAAGATATCTGAGTTCCCAATAGGAGCATGAAGGTGTGCCAGCAAAACCCCTCTGGTGTTAAGTGCTAGGACTGAGAAACAACTGCTCATCCTAAGTATTTGCCTGAAAGACAGTCAAAAGTCAGTAATGATGATGGAGCAACCACTGGAAGGAGTGTTGATCTGCAGCACAGTCATAGCTTTGCTTGCAAGAAACAAAGAAAAGGTGTGTGAGGATGCTGCCCCTGGGAGCCAGCTGAGGTCACTCAATTAGGTTGAACTGCAAACAGAATGGGGCAGACAAACCCCAAAAGCTGGTGGATATTCCGATACTTAGATTTACCAAGCCAGCACAAAACAGCTTCTATAGGACCTCACTGGTTACTCAGAAGTCCAAACAATGCAGTTCCCTTAAAGTGCCCAGCCTCAGGCCTCCATCCAGACACACATGTCAAACATATGATAATAAATTCTGAAAACCGTATTTCATCATATAAAAGAAAAGGTTCTCCTGATCCCAAAGGACCAAGCCCCAGACCCAGGTCAAATGATAACTTAGATCTTACCCAAAATACACGCTTATAGTCAATTCTTATTAACTAACTAACATTTGTTAAAAAAGAAAAAAGAGAGAGTGTTGGTTGAAAGATCAATATACATACACGCTTGAGTTCAATTTCTTAAGGTCCAGATACATAGCAGAGATGAGCTTGTAGTTGCCAAAAGTCCTTTTAGATATAGTCCATAGGTTATAGTCCAATGTCCATATTCAGGGTGACTCCAGTCAGTGACTGGGGACCTCAATCCTTATGGCTTAAGGTTTCCCCCTCTTGAAATCCAGAGCAGATCTGAGATGAAGAAGGATCGTGTCCCAGGGTTTTTATACATTTCCTGCAGCCTTTTGGCCTGAGAAAACAATAGGCTTAACTCTCCTTCTCCTAAACATCAAGGCAATTATCACAGGATAATGTATCCATTAAACAGTTCAGATACAGGTTACCACAACCTTCAAAGAGACATATAGACAATAATATATTTGACTCAAGTGTTTTCCTGAATATTAATATTCCTTTTTTTATCTTTGAATTAAAGCTATAGCAATAGACAAGACTTGTTTGCTTACATAACGAGACCTGAGCAAACATCTACCCTTCTACCTCTAACAATGCAGGCTGCATTTCAAAGCTCCATTCATTTACATATCTTCCTAACCAGGCTTTAAAGTTCGGCCATGAGTCAGGTCAGTCTGTGAGTTAATTAACTCTTTCTGGCCCTGTCACCTTTCAATGAAATATTATATTACACTCATAACGTCACAAGGTGGTTCTGCCAGTCATTAATGGGATAACTCACACTGCTGTGGTGAGACTATGTCAGACGATAGCAGACCTAGCTGAGCGGGAGCCCATTCAAAAACTCCCGTGTGAAGCCCAGGCCTCACCGATAGACCATTAAGGTTTGACTTTGGAGATTCACTGTTGTTGGAGGAGTGGAAGGATCATCTGAAGGAGAAGCTCAGAGAGACACAAAACATTCTCCCCCTCTAGGACTGGGTATAACTCTGGCTGATGGAATAAGAACGATCTCGCTAATTTGAATACAAGTTCGACTCCAATCCTCTGTACCCCTTCTGCCAGGTGGCTAACACAGCAATAAGTGGGTGAATACACGTAGTGTCCCTCTTGACAAACAACTAAACTAATTCAAGCTCCCACCCAGAATGCTGGGGAAATAAAACATCCCTGAACATACAGAACTTTGTCACTTACAAGCTGCCTGAGACTTTGTGCAAACAAGGAACTCTTTATCAGGGGAAGGAGAACAGTCCAACATGAAATAACAGTCACAGGATAAAAATGCAAATAAAGAGTAAAATGCCTGCCCTACCCTATCTAGCTCCAGTAATTTTGGCAGCCGTCCATCTAACTCCCTTCCCACGTGCCCATGAGAAGATCTCCCAGGTGAGAGCCCCTTGGCCACACCACCTCGCTCATCCACCAAGTCCTACTCATGGTTGGCATCAGGGAGTAGCAGTCAGCCAAATGTCTGTTTGCAGCTGTGTCTCCAGTCCCAAGGCAGCTGCTTCTCCAGAGGTGCCACCACCTAACCCAGCTTAGTGATTCAGCTTTATTAAGATGCTGGCTGGGTAGGGAGGGCCTCACCAGAGTCCACCCCGCTCTCCTGACAGCTGTCCTTGGTGTTCTTTCTTGCCACAAAGTCCCCTCCAACAGCTATTGCAGCAAAGTCCTCACTCTTTGTTATCTCTCACAGCAAAATCTCCAGAGGAATTATGGGTAGGTTTCCTATGCAAATGAAGCTCTGTGGGAGCATTTTTCAGCAATAGAGGGACTACCGATAGATTCCCCCTCAGAAGCTTACATGGAAGGTTTACATGGAGAGGGGATGTGGTCCAGTTGGGATACGAGTCGCTGTCTTTTCACAGTCTAGTAGTGAAATGTCTCTTCTGGTTTTGTTCCCAGAACTTGAGAATCCAGAAAACACCTTAGAACATCCCAGATGGTGCTAAACCGCTTGTGGCACCAGCTCTGCCCTGAGAGTTAGAGGTAGGGTGACCAGATTACATGAACAAAATATCGGGACACATCCGGAGCGCCGCCGAAGCAACAACAAAAACAACAAAAACCCCGAGGCAGAATATCGGGACAAATGGTGTCCCAACCATACATCCGTCGGGACGCGGGACAAACGACTGAATATCGGGACGGTCCCGATTTTATCGGGACGTCTGGTCACCCTAGTTAGAGGTGGGCGATTTATTTATTCAGCAAATAGTAAATTCCCTGAAACATGCATGTTGCGGCAAACCCAAAACTATTCACAAATTTGCCAAAGAAATGTATCAAAACACCCCAAAGTGAGCACTGAGGCACCATTCACAAAATAAATGGATATATAAGTTGATAATGTATAATGTATATTTATTATACATTTATAATGTAGTTAACAATAATAACAACTTAATCTTTTACTTAGTGGGACTTCTGGCAATCTTTGCTTTCAACAATTCCCTTGAAGTTTGGTTTGTGTTCAGTTGTGCTCACACGCAGCAGTTCTCTTAAGTGGCTGTCTGTCAAAACGGATCGGTGCTTGGATGTCACATGTTTGAGTGTCGAGAAAACAGACTCACAAAGACAGGTCAAGGCAAACATCGAGATTAATTTTAGGGCTGCACGTCTGATGTTGGGGTATTTATCCTTTGGTACAGATTTCCAGAAAGTAAGGGTCCCCTCTGTCTTCTGAACAGATTTCAATCTGTCATCTTAAGAAGAACATAAGAAAAGCCAGACTGGGTCAGACCAAAGGTCCATCAAGCCCAGTATCCTGTCCTCTGACAGTGGCCAATGGCAGGTGCCCCAAAGGAGTGATCCATTCCATCTCACCCAATCCCAGGTTCTGGCGAACAGAGGCTAGGGACACCATTCCTGCCCATCCTGGCTAATAGCCATTTATGGACCTTTCTTCCATGAATCTATCTAGCTCCCTTTTGAACCCCGTTATAGTATTGGCCTTCACAACACCCTATGGCAAGGAGTTCCAGAGGTTGACAGTGCATTGGGTGAAAAAATACTTTCTTGTGTTTGTTTTAAACCTGCTACCTATCAATTTCATTGGGTGGCCCCTTGTTCTTGTATTATGAGAAGGAGTAAATAACTCTTCCTTATTTACGTTCTCTATACCACTCATGATTTTATAGGACTCTATCATATCCCCCCTTAGACGCCTCTTTTCCAAGCTGAAAAGTCTCAGTCTTTATTAATCTCTCCTCATACGGAAGCCGTTCTATACCCCTAATCATTTTTGTTGCCCTTTTCTGAACCTTTTCCAATTCCAATATATCTTTTTTGAGATGGGGCGACCACATCTGCACGCAGTATTCAAGGTGTGCACGTACCATGGATTTATATAGAGGCAATATGATATTTTCTGTCTTATTATCTATCCCTTTCTTGATGATTCCCAACATTTTGTTCGCTTTTTTGACTGCCGCTGGTGCCACAAGTACTCCTGTTCTGATTTCAGAGAACTATCCACAATGACTCTTTCTTGAGTGGTAACAGCTAAATCTTCCAAAAGTTCTATTATTTCCATCTGGGATGTTGCTTCGTCAGTGACTAAAGGGGGATTCGGACAATCGGCTTCAGCACTAAAAGGGTCAATCAGAAATCTGATTTGAGGTCTTTTCCACTGCAAATCTTTACTCAAAACTGACCTTAAGATCTTTAATCACGCTCGCATACCTAGTTGTACTCCATTTTAGGGGTTCTGCTGCATCTTCTTTTGATCTGGCTTGAAGTTGTGACATTGAGGGAAAGTGTGTCAGCTGTCCCTCAAGCATTTGTCTGTGAAACAACTGCAGTTTGTTCATGAACACAAATACGCTTTGCACTAGATCAGACAGCAACCGGAATTTTCCTTGTAAGTCCACGTTTAGTTTATCCAAATGCAGCAGCATGTCTGCAAGAAATGCCAAGTCTAGAGCCCACCCAGGATCTGTAAGGTCGGGGTGTATTCTGTGCTTCTCCTCCATAAACAATTTTACTGGTTCCAGGAGCTCGAAAAAACGGGATATAACTTTACCTTTCGAGAGCCATCAATCTGCACAGTGAAATTGCAAATCAGCAGGGGAGTTGTCTTCATCCAGTTCTTCAATTAGATTTTGAAATTGTCTGTGACTGAGTGCATTTGAGAGAATGAATTTCACAATGTGTAAGACAGATCTCATGACGTGATCAAATTTGAGATTTTTAGATACTGGTTGCTCCCGATGAATAATACAGTGAAATGTCCAAAATTCGGGAAAACTCTCGTCAGACTTACAAAGCCCTACTAATCCATTCGCAGATCCCCACATGGACGGAGCCCCGTCCGTTGCAATGGCAGTGAACTTCCGTAAAGGCAAGTGGCTTTTCGCAACTACCAACATCAACGCCTTCTTTAGATCTTGTCCACGAGTTCTGTCCTTTAGTGACACGATATCGAGGAGTTCTTCCCTTACAACACAGTCGTCAGACACAGTCCAGACAAATACCGATAATAAGGTTTATCCTGTGCATGGCACGACTCATCCAAAGCGATGCTCAAATACTCACACTGCTGAAGTTTGCGAGTGCACATGCAATTCGATGTCACCGTTCAGGTCGGAGATTCTGCGTTCTATTGTGTGGTGTGAAAGCTGCAGGCCAGACATTTTCTTCTGTAGATTCTCGTTCTCTGGTGACAGGATTGAAATCACATCAGTGAGGCACGTTTTAATAGGCTCTCCTTCAGAGTAGGGCTTTTTCGCACAGGCTATGTGCCAGGCCACATAATAGGAGGCTAACCTTACAGTCTGCGATCAGTTGGCAAATCTGGAGAAGAACTGGGCTTCTACATCTGTTTGTTTTTTCCAAGTTTTCAGTTTTAAAGTGCGGAGTTCAGAACCTTGTGGGAATTCTTGATCCACATGTGCATGGCTCGAAGCGAAATAACACTGCAAGTTTGAAGATTTGAACTGAGAGAGACACGTCTGGCAAAGAAGAGACATGGCCTTACCATTACGTTCAAGGGAAAAGTTCTTATGCTCCCACTCCTGTTGGAAGCCTCGATTTTCATCTGTGTATTTTCTGTTCTGTTGGCACTTGCCTCCCATTGTTAGATGGTGTAAAAAAAAATTTAATTAAAAATGTCCACACCAGCTAGTCACCGTGTGCTTTATTCAAGGAGACACTGGTGCCGGCCCGGGGGTGCTGGACCCCTGGCTCTGTCTCAGGCCCCACCCCCCACTCCACCCCTTTCCCCAAGTCCCCACCCCCACCTCCGCCCCGCCTCTTCCCTCCTCCTCCCCCGAGGGAGCCATGTCCTCGCTCCT
This sequence comes from Platysternon megacephalum, assembly GCA_003942145.1. NCBI lineage: Eukaryota > Metazoa > Chordata > Testudines > Platysternidae > Platysternon > Platysternon megacephalum. The sequence continues at coordinate 246,597 of QXTE01000541.1, read as the reverse complement.
CCCCCACCCCCACGCCTCATGCGCATCACAAAACAGCTGATCATGGTGGGCAGGAGGCACAGGGAGGGAGGAGGAGGCGGCGCTGGGAGAGGGAGGGGTAAGGCTGCGCACCACATCCTCGCTCCTCTCCCTTCCCCCCAGGGCCTCCTCAACACCATGAAACAGCTGATCGGAGCAGGCAGGAGGCACAGGGGAGGGAGGAGGAGGTGCTGATTGGGGGGGCTGCCGGTGGGCAGGAGATGCTGGGGCATGGGGGGGAGGCTGATAGGGCTGCCGGTGGGTGCTGAGCACCCACCATTTTTTCCCCAGAGTCAGCTCCTAGCAGGAGCCGCATATTATCTTCTGAAGCCACAGGTTGGCCACCCTGGTCTATAAGGTTTATATGGTGACCTGATTCTCTGTGGGAGACGTCTGAAGGAGCATGAAGAAAGTCTCCTGGAAGCGTTAGACCAGCTTGGAGCCCACGGACTAAAGCTGTCAGCTGAGATACAGCCGTTCCGCAGAATGTCCATCATGTAGTTGGGCCATAGTATCACAGGAGGGTGTAAGTACAGCCCCTGATCAAGCAGAGGCTCTTGCTACACGGCCCTGCCTGCAAAATGACAGAGAGCTCAAGCCCTTGCTAGGATTTAGTGGCTACTACCTCAGATTCGTGAAGAATGACGCTGCTATTACATGCCCAGGGAATGACCTCAGCAGCAGATACCAGTCCAGCAACGAGAAAAGGAAATACAAGACAAAACCTAACAAGTCCACAAGGCCTCCTGGGGGGATTCTGCGTGACTGCGCACCCGCAGAAAACACCCCCCACACCCCAATTCCTTTGCTTCCCTGCCGAAAACGGCAGGGAAGCCGCACGGGGGTGGCGGGTGACCATGGGTGCAGTGATGTGGGGGGATTGCCCCCCCCAACAGAGGCAAGGCACGGGGGGGACACACGGAGTTACTTGCCACTGCCCCCCACCCCTGCATTTCTGCAAGCGCAGAGCTGCCCAGCTGAAGGAGGCTGGGTCTGGGCTCCACTGACTCTGCAGCTGAATGCTGCCTCCTGGGTCCTAGTGCCAGTCGGGCTCCCCTTCTGTGTGGTGGGAGCCTTCCTGTTTTCTGTGCAACAGTGAGTGCCTGCGGTGGAGCTGGGTAAGGAGGAGTGGGGGGAAGAGACCGTTGGGGAGGAAGGGGGTGGAATAGGGCAGGGGGAGAGGAATGTGGGGGGAGGGAATGGAGAAGAAAAGGGGAAAGGGGAATCATGGGGGGAAGCGGGAGCCCAGCATGCGGCATCCCCTCAGCAGCAGCTGGGGGTCCCCCATTAAACAGGCCCATTGAACCCTCACCCTGACAAGCCCCACCCCCCAACACCTGGTCCCCTCCGACAAGCCCCCCAGACCTGGACCCTCCACACCATCAAGCCCCACTCCCCCAACACCCGGGCCCTCCCTGCTGCACCCCATTGTCCCTGCACCCGGAACCCCCCAACGAGCCCCTGTGCATCTGTGACATTATGAGTGTAATATAATATTTCATTGGAAGGTGACAGGGCCAGAAGGAGTTAATTAACTCACAGACTGACCTGACCCATGGCCGAACTTTAAAGACTGGTTAGGAAGATATGTAAATGAATAGAGCTTTGAAATGCAAGTCTGCATTGTTAGAGATAGAAGGGGAGGTGTTTGCTCAGGTCTTGTGATGTAAGCAAACAAGTCTTGTCTATTGCTATAACTTTAATTCAAAGATCAAAAAAGGGAATATTAACATTTATGATGATCCTTGAGTGAAATAGTATTATTGTCTATATGTCTCTTTGAAGGTTGTGGTAACCTGTATATGAACTGTTTAACGGATAAATTATCCTATGCTAATCGCCTTGATGTTTAAAAGAAGGAAAGTTAAGCCTATTGTTTTCTCAGGCCAAAAGGCTGCTGGAAATGTATAAAAACCTTGGGACACGATCCTTCTGCATCTCAGATCTGCTTTGGGTTTCAAGAGGGGGAAACCTTAAGGATTGAGATCCCCAGTCATTGACTGGAGCCACCCTGAATATGGACATTGGACTATAACCTATGGACTATTTCTAAAAGGACTTTTGGCAACTACAAGCTCACCTCTGCTATGTATCTGAACCTCAAGAATTGAATTCAAGTCTGTACGTATATTGATCTTTTAACCAACACTCTCTCTCTTTTCTTTTTTTAAATAAACTTTAGCTTAGTTAATAAGAATTGACTATAGCGTGTATTTTGGGCAAGACCTAAGTTATAATTGAACCTGGGTATGTGGCTGATCCTTTGGGATTGGAAGAACCTTTTCTTTTATATGATGAGATAAGATTTTCAGTAATCATTATCATATCTGACAGGTGTGTCTGGACGGAGGCCTGAGGCTGGGCACTTTAAGGGAACTGTGTTGTTTGGACTTCTGAGTAACCAGTGAGGTGCTATAGAAGCTGTTTTGTGCTGGTTGATAAATCTAAGTATTGGAATATCCACCAGCATTTGGGGTTTGTCTGCCCCGTTTTGTTTGCAGTTCACCCTGATTGAGTGACCTCAGCTGGCTCCCACGGGCAGCACCGTCACAGCATCCAGATCCCCCACTGAGTCGCCCGCACCCAGATTGCCCCACACAGAAACCTCTCACCCCACACCTGGATTCCCCCCACACTAAGCCCCTCCACAGTTGGATCCTGCTGGGCTGAGGCTGCCCACCCACACCTGGTGCACCTGGCACAGAGGGGCAGGGCCCCAGCATGTTTCTGGGACAAGCCCCATCCTTGCACTGTGTCAGGGTGAGGTGCAGCCTCACTGCCGAGTCCTTCTAGCGGGGGAGGTGGGAGCTGCAGAGTGATCTCACCCCTCAATGCAGCCAGTGGCCTGTGCTCCCCACTGCCATGCTGCAGCCACATTTATTTATTGACAAATAAAATTTGCAGAATTTTGCAGATTTTTAAAATATTGTGTGCAGAATTTTTAATTTTTTGGTGCAGAATTCCCTGAGGAGTAACAAGGCCTCCTGAACAGAAACGTCCTGATCCCTTGCAGCTTTTTGGGAATTGATGGGCTGAGAGGCATGTATCTGTATGGAGCTCAGTTCCAGGTGTAGACACATAACAACCCATTTTTTTTCTGTGTTGACAAGTGCCGAGCTAGATGATATGGGGCGGACATGGATGGCTGCATTGGCTAGCTATGAGTTCAGCATCCAGCGTGGACTGGAGAGAAGCCATATCGATGCTGATACACGATCCCGCCATCCAGGAGCTCCAGAGCTGGCTGTAACTCTGGCTGATGGAATAAGAACAATCTGCCTCATTTGAATACAAGTTCAACTCCAATTGTCTGTAACCCTTCTGCCAGGTGGCTAACACAGCAATAAGTGGGTGAATACACGTAGTGTCCCTCTTGACAAACAACTAAACTCATTCAAGCCCCCACCCAGAATTCTGGGGAAATGAAACAGCCTCCCTCAGTGCCCTGAACATACAGCACTTCGCCACTTACAAGCTGCCTGAGACTTTGTGCAAACAAGGAACTCTTTATCAGGGGAAAGAGAACAGTCCAACTTGAAATAACACGGTCACAAGATAGATACACAAATAAAGAGTAAAATGCCTGCCCTGCCCTCCAGTAATTTTGGCAGCCGTCCAACTAACTCCCTTCCCATGTGCTGGTGAGAAGGTCTCCCAGATGAGAGCCCCTTGGCCACACAACCTCGCTCATCCACCAAGCCCTGCTCATGGTTGGCATCAGGGAGTAGCAGTCAGCCAAATGTCTGTTTGCAGCTCTGTCTCCAGTCCCAAGACAGCTGCTTGTCCAGAGGCGCCACCACCTAACCCAGATTAGTGATTCAGCTTTATTAAGATGCTGGCTGGGTAGCAAGGGCTNTCAGTGACGCTTTATGGGTTTGTTCCCAACTCAGAGTCCAGAAAACACCTTAGAACATCCCGGATGGTGCTAAACTGCTTTTGGCACCAGCTCTGACCTGAGAATTAGAGGTGGGCGATTAATTTTTTCAGCTAATAGTAAATTCCTTGAAACTTGCATGTTGCGGTGAGCCAGAAGTAGTCACAAATTTGATGCAAATTCACCAAATAGGTTTTTTTGGGGGGGGAAAAGAAGTTGGGACTGAGGCACCATTTACAAAATAAATGGAGGAGCAGATGGTCCCAGCACCTGTCTTATAAACTTTAGGCCAGTGGTTAAGGCACACACCTCATATGCAGGAGACCCGGTTCAATTCCCCTCTCTGCCTGATGTGGAGAAGGGATTTGCACTTGGGTCTCCCACATTGCAGAAGCCCCTAGCTCCTGAGGTTTGGGATATTCTGAGGTGGGGTATCCTCAGTCTCTCCTGTTGAAGCTATTCCACTGTGGATAAATGGTCATTGGAGTAAGGACATGAAATTAAGTCTTCCACCCAGTGGCGAATTACCACATGGGCCAACAGGGCCTGTGCCAATTTGGGGGCCCCACAGGAGTGCTGGCACTCCGGCCCCACACCCTGCTCCTCTCTTTTCCGAGGCCCTACCCGAGCCAGGCCAGAAGACGGATGGAGCCTGTGTAGAGTGAGAGTATATTCCCGCTGGTGAGTCCCCGCTCCCATTCCCCCTCCATCCCCATGGGGAGCCAGCGCCAGCCACTTGCCCAAATCCCCTTCACCCCCACGCAGAGCTGGCCCAAGCCCTGCTGCTCACTCCAACCCCGAGCCCCTTTTAGCAAGATTGGGCATTTGTACCGTTTGCTCTTGCCAACTGGTGAGCAGTTGACAAGCAAATGGGACAAATGCCCAGTTTTGACAAAACAGTTGGGATGTCCGGGGCTGAAACAAGATGTATTGTTACTTTTTCAGTTGTGCCCCCCCACCCCCCGGGAGCCGGGGCCAGAGTTGGGAGTGGAAGACGGGGGTCACGGTCAAGGGCTGGGAGCGGGGCCGTGGCCAGGAGCGGGGCTGGAGGTACAGCTGGGGTATGGCCAGGAGCAGAGCCAGGGCTGGGGGCAGAGCAGGGCAGGGTGGTGCTGCCTCCCCACCCCCCGTAATGGCTGACCCAGGCCCTACTGCACCCCCCCCCCAAATGTCCGTGTCCCCCACTGGGTGCACCCCACCGTTTGGGGACCACTGTCCTAGGCTGTGGTAAAAGCCACCCAGGGAGCCCAGGCAGCTGTGGGGAACCCATGGCCCTCCTCCTGCCCTGGGCGGGGGACCACGGTGCCCAAGAGCAGCCCCTGGTCAGTGTCCCTGCCCACCAGCGTGCACCGGCCCAGGCACATGGAGGGTCCAGGGCTCCCTGGGCAGCTCTTACCATGGCCCCGGCTTCCGGCCAGCTAGCGGGGCCTTGGGGGAAGTGGAAGAGCAGAGGGCGATGCCCCGTGGTGGTGGGGGAGGGCTGGGGGGGGGGGTTCCAATGTTCTTTGTGCCCAGGGCCCCAATAAATCTTAATCCACCTCTGCTTCCACCACCCCGGTGAGCACCCTCACCCCCAGGCTAGAGCGTCTCTCTCTAGCCCATGTACTGTGAGCTCAACTCCCGCCCCTGCCCCTGTCCGCTTTCTGAGACTGGGGGTGGGGCACAGGAGTTGTATTCTCACAGGCTCTTCCTAGAAGTTTTGTCCTGACAGCAGCTATTTCAAAGTGCTCTACAATCCGATTCCACTTTACAACTCTGTCCAAGGGAAAGAGTATTTATGAAATAGGAGGCGGATGAAAGGCTCCAGGAAGCAGCAGCTTTAGGGTAATATGATCAGGACTCATGCGACTCCCCCATTTCCTGAACAATGGCACTAAGTGTGATCAAAGGTAACTGTATTATGGCATCAGGAAAGGCGCCCTAGGCTAAGGACTCACAAAAAGGCCAGGAACTGACCACTCTCAAACGGCTGTTGTTCCTTGAAAAGAGGGTCTGACAGAAATGACAGACACTAGAAACAGTGGAGTCAGCTGGCCCTTTTAAAACCAGCACTAGTTTGTGTGCTGTTGGCATGGTGGGGCATCGCTCAGAGAGAGACGGGTTACAGTTGCATTGCAAGGGGGGGCAGGGACCTTAACTTTGTATTTCATGGTTTAAGTTTAGCCATTCTTCATATTCTGGAAGTGCAGCCAGCAGCACCGGGCAAACGTAAAAATATATACTGCCACGTCCGATGCTCCTAGTCCGGCTGCAGCAGAGCCAGGGCCCAGCTAGTTTTCTTCTTTTAATCCTTACTCTAATTAGGATACTGTAACTATTCTAATATGGGAGAAAACTCCCCCGAGCAATGCGTCAGGCGTTTCCTGGACACACTTGGTCACGTGCCTCTCCTCTGAACCCTGAGACAGCACCCAGAGCCTGAGGAGCTGGGAGACTGACCTGCCAGCTGGCTCAGAAGGACTCTGCTACGCACAGACACAGGGCCCTGCAACAGCAGCCAGCTGAGCACTCTGCAATGTGGCTGGGGGAAGCTTGCACCAGTCTAACCCTTAACAAGATCAAACCCTGGAGATGGGACGAGATGGACAAGAGCCTTGTAAGGGCTTGGCCCTGGTAACCGACAGCCCCGCTCCTCCCTTCCCAGGGCTCCAGCACAGGGCCCAGCCTGGACACCGACTCTTTCAGCAGGGGGGCGTGAGTGTGGTGCAGGGCAGGAGAAGGAGACACATTCAATAAACAAACGTTTTAATTTCAGAGCCCAGAGGCTGGAGTGTGAGCGCAGGACGCCTGGCTCGGCGCAGACGGGACCTGGCTCCCTAAGGCAGCTCTGGTGAAAGCCAGGAGTGTAGGCCATACCGGGGGTGGGAGAGGAGAAGATCTTACTTAGACGTTGGTTACAGCTGCGGAGACACCCATAGGGTAATGCTGAGCCCCTGCAATTCCTGGGGGCTCCAGCAGGAGGTGCAGGCACTCAGTGTCTTAGGATTTGGCCCGGTGATGTTTCATTTTCACAGGCATTTTGGGGCTCCTCCAGTGTCCACCAGGAGTGCAAATTAATACTCCTGCTCGAGGCCTCTGCAAGTCCAGCCAGGGAGATTCTCAGCCGTCCATCCCTTAAGCCTGGCCCACGGCCCACCCACAGTGAGTCCCTGGAGAGGCCCAGGCATGTCTCCTTCAGCTCCCGCCAGGAGGCACATTCAGGGCGTAGAGCACAGAGGTGAAGGAGAGGAAGAGGAAGCAGCAGAAGCTGGATGCAAAGCCCAGCCAGTCCACGATGCTCCCGACAAAGGTGCTGAATGCCAGCTTGCCCAGCACTTCCAGGGTGGCCAGGAAACTGTAATGAGTGGCCTGCAAAGGGCAGACACGCACCAGCATGAAGGGTGGCAAACACACAGAGAGACCCACATAAGCCCTGCCCAACCGAGGGCTGCAGGAAAGGGCCAGGAGCTCCAGAAAGCACCCAACTGTCATTCCCTTCTGCAGTTTGGAGCCAAGCCTCATCTCCAAGGCTGCAGGGTGGCCTGTGACTTTGGGCAACTCAGCTCCCTTTTCTGTGCCTGGGTTCCCCATCTGCCCAGTGCAGATAATGCTTCCCTCGGGGTGCAGTCACGTCTGGGAGGGCCAGACAGAGACTCAGATCTTGGGGCTCTTCGCTAATACGGAGGAGTGAACCGTCTCAGCAGCCCGCTGACACTGGTGGATACTACATTAACATCCCCAGTTTGCAGACAGGGAGGCAGATGGCTGAAGTGCCCATTGATTCTAGTCCCCCTTGGGCCGCAGTTCCAGAGGTGCTGGTTGCAGGGTACCTGTATGCTGCCATCCGCCCTCTGCGTGCACTGCATCATGGTGCTGAAAGCCAGGGTGGTGATCAGCCCTCCAATGAAGTGCTGGACACAGATACTCAGGATCGCAGCCCCTACACATACAGCAGGACATGGCAACAGGGGAGTAATGCGGGTGATCAGTTCAGGGTTGGAGAGAGGCATGGCCCAAGCACAGGACTGGGAGCAGCTTCTCCAGAGTTCTGCTCCCAGTTCTGACGCTGACACTCGCTGGGGCCATGCGCAAGTCACTGGACCTCTCAGAAAGAGCTGGGCAGAAAACAGAGGTCCCCCCAACATGAAAACTTCTGTGAAAAAACTAAATTGTTTTCATCTAAATTTCATAGAAAAGTTCAATTTTCTGGTAAAATATTTTAGCCTCAAACTAAAATATTTCCATTTGGAAATACTGTCAAAATGCCACCTGGGAGATGTAGTTCGGGTGCCTCACACTCCCATTCTCCTCTATAGGCTGGGCTTCCATATCGAACTACATCTCCCAAGATGCACCATGGTCTTCCCTCTTGGAGGGAGGACAGGGAGCATCATGAGAGTCCCTGGACGTGCTGCATCATGGAGGATATAGTTCAGCCATGAAGCCCGGCAGCAGATCCAAACTGAAATGTTCTGGTGGGTTTGGTTTGACTAAATCAAAATTTTCCATGGAAATCAAAAACCCGTTGCCCAAATTATTGTATAGTTGAAAACCCAGTTTTCCCTCAAAACCCAGTTCTGAGGGAAAATTTCTGACCAGTCCTCTTTCCCTTCACCCCATATCAATGAGGAGCCCTCTTCTGCTCAGCTGGGTGGTGCTCACCTTTGAAGAGAGACACTCCATCATCGTAGATGAAGACCAAAAAGGTCTGCAAGTTCAGGCTGCAGAAGCGGAGCAATAACAGAGCCTTCAGCAGAGACAGCGGCCGCCTGGAAAGAAGACACAAACCCAATGCAGAAATGGTTAAGGAAGCGAGTGCAGCAGGACACTGCAAGCAGAGGAAGAGCAAGCAGAACAGAAGGGGAGGGGTTGTTTTTGGTTCCTCCCCATTTGATTGAGAGGAAGGATCATGAATCAGACACAGCAGCTGGGCCCAAGAGCAATCAAAACAACACCAGGCATCTCACTGCCCTCTCCTGCCCCACACGCCTCTCCCACCCCACCTACAAACCAGCCCCTTTCGCCCCATACAAGAAGGGAGGCGGCAGAGCCCCGTTCTACACTTAACCTCTGCTTGGACATCAGCTGGCCACCCAGCGAGGAACCTGTGATGGAGAAGACCATGGCTACCACCCCGTTCCAGAAGCCAAGTTGCTGGGTGGAGAATCCATGGTCCAGCAGGAAGAGTGGGAACATGCTGGTGGCGCCTTGCTCACCTGCAAGGGAAAAGGACACAATCAGGTGAGCCACAGCCAAGTCCAAGCTCTATCAGACTCTTCCCTGCATGCGGGGGTGTCCAACAGCACAACAGGGAGCTTTAATGGCTCTGCTCGATCCCTAACCCAGCCCCAGCGGGTGACCCTGTCTAGATTTACAGCTGTTACCAATAGCTCCTTTCCACCTGCAGCCCTGCTGAGTGCTCCACTCTAACACTCCTTTCCTGAGAGGAACCCCCCACCCCCACCCCACCGGGCAGGCACTCACCAAGCTTGTAGAGGAGGACAAAGCCAGCGGTCCAAAGGGTGCCCGGCACATGGAAGAGCTCCTGGAGAATTCTCCGAGGGTTGAAGGTTCTTGCCCGGGGCTGGCCATCCTGGGAAGGCCATCCCAGCGTGAGCTGCAGTTCCGGAGCGCTCCACACGTACAGTATGGCCAGGAGATAAATGATGGCCAGAAGCAAGAAGAGAACCCCCCAGCCCAACAGGTGCATCAAGGTCAGGAGGCCTCCTCCCGCCAGCACGGAACCCAGTTTGTAAGCCACCACTTGGATGGTGTTGCCGTACCCGATCTCGTCCTGCCCCAGAAGCCGAACGGCTACTCCGTCCACCGCGATGTCCTGGACAGAAGCAAAGAAGTTCATGAGCAGCAGCATGGCAGCGACGGGCAGGAAATTGGTCTCTGGGGACATAGTGGCACATGCTAGGCAGGCCAGCACTAGTCCAGACATGCTGAGCACCAGCCAGGTCTGCTTGGTGTGGTACTGATCCACTAAAGGAGCCCACAGCATCTTGAGGACCCAGGGCAGGTAGAGCATTTTGGCCAAGCTGATCTTGGTGAAGGAGAGGCCCACGCTGCGGAGATAGATGGGCAGCAGGCCGGACTGTAGCCCATATGGCATCCCTTGGACGAAGTACAGGCCCCCCAGCAGCACATACTTAGAGTTCATCCTTCAGCCCCAGGCCGAGGGGCTCACACAGGACAAGATCTGGGGGAGATCCGCTGGGCTGTGGGGAACACAAACAGACAGACGTTACATCGGGCTCGGTGAGGGGAGAGGCCCAGCACAGCAGGGGTTGAGGGCTGGGCCTCGGCCTCAGCTTGGGAATTCAAGGCGCATGTACGAGGAGCAGGAGAGGGGGCACCAGCTTGGCTGCACTGGACCAGGCCCTGGAGTCACCTGATGCAACGGCAACAGGTACCACGGTACCTGTCACCTGATGCCATGGTAACAGAGACACCATGTAGCCACTGCTGCCAC